>JACEEZ010018478.1:72500-82500 GCA_016584305.1 Chionoecetes opilio
AAAAATCAAGGCAATACCCCTTGCAAAATTTGCAATATTTTTTGAAAATAGATTTGCTTGAAAATTAGTTCCTAGCAGTTTTCGGGCATGCTGAACACGAATCTGGAGTCAGTTTTCAGTTACAATGATTAGAAGTCCCTATTTCAGCCAATTCACAATGACATGATACTGCCAGATATTCCTTAAAAAACACAAATTAGACAAAACTTACTACAAGACATAAAAATATGATAGGCATTGCTAGATTAATCATTACTTCAATACAACGATCAGTATTAGTATTTTCAGTATTAGTATTAGTATTATTAATAAGATAATATAACTAATAACTATAATAAATAATAAATATCATAACTGAATCTATGTATATTTTTGTAGATGCAATTGACTTCTGATCAAAAATAATGATGCATTCTACATTTTCCAAAGTGAATTGATCCCAGGCACTTTGTCTTAATTAAGTGAAGGAGTGAAGGATTGAAATCACTACTACTACTACTACTACTACTACTAGTACTACTACTACTACTACTACTACCACTACTACTACTTTTACCACTACTATTACCCTAACCTAACCACTATTCTACTTCTACTGCCACCATAACTACTTCTACTTCTACTACTACTAACACCACCCCTATTACTACTACTATTACTACTACTGCTACCACTATACTTGCTACTACTACTACTACTACTACTACTACTACTACTACCAATACTACTACATTACCACTACTACTAATACTATTACCCTTACTACCACCATTTCTACTGCCACCATTACTACTACTACTTCTACTACTACTACTACTTCAACCACTACTACTACCCGTACTACCACTATTTCTACCACTACTGCTACCCCTACTACCACTATTTCTACTGACATCACTACTACTTCTACTTCTACTACTACTAACACTACCACTATTACTACTACTATTACTACTAATGCTACCACTATACTTGCTACTACTACTACTACTACTACCAATACTACTACATGACCACTACCACTACTACTACTAATACCCTTACTACCACTATTTCTACTGCCACTACTACCACTACTACTTCTACTACTACTACTGCTTCAACCACTACTACTACCGCTACTACCACTATTTCTACTACCACTACTACTACTACTACCAATGCTTCTACTAATACTACTTCAACCACTACTACTACCCCTACTACCACTATTTCTACTGCCACCACTACTAATTCCACTACCTACTACTACTACTTCTACCACTACTACTACCCCTACTACCACTACTACTACTACTACTACTACTTCTACTTCTAATAATGATGCATTCTACATTTTCCAAAGTGAATTGATCCCAGACACTTGTAGTAATTAATTGGGTATCAGTGAGTGTGTCGCAATTCATCTTTAACAACCAATTAACCCTGAGTAGTTTCTTTAGTTAATATATTTGTATCATTTCCTTAGTGTTTGGAAAGTGACCAGTTGATTTTAGCCTCAGTATATAAATTACTTCATGTATTGACAGGAGTGAAGGATAGAAATAGTAACCTAACCTAACCTTGCCTAACCTAACCTAACAACTAAATAAATTAACCTATACTAACCTTGCCTAACCTACTTACCTCAACTCTAACCTTAACCTAACCTAACTTAACCTAACCTACCTCACTCACCTGCCTAACCTAACCTAACCTTGCCTAACCACCTAACCTAACCTACCTAACCTAACTAACCTAACCTAACCTAACTTACCTAACCTAACTTAACCTAACCTACCTACACCTCAACCTTGCCTAAACCTAACCTCTACCTAACCTAACCTAACTAACCTAACCTAACTAACCTAACCTACTAACCTAACCTAACCTTGCCTAACCTAACCTTACCTAACCTAACCTAACCTAACAACATACAAAACTTACTAACCTAACCTAACTTAGCCTAACTAACTAACAATTAACTAAACCTAACCAACAACATTAACTAGAATACCTACTAAAACTTGCAAAAATATCTAAATGTCACTTCATAAGCTTAGGCAAAGACAAAAACATTAATGAGAATCTGAACCAATAATTTAGAATGCTAAAAAGATGGATTTATGGAAAGAATTAAGTGAAAAGAGGAAAAAAAATTATAGGAAAATAAGGGACATATAAAATTTAGGGAAAAAATACAGAATGATTTTGAAGGGGTAGGAAAAAAGATTAAGAAGGGGGTATATATGAAAAAATAATAATAAGAATAAAATTAATTAGGTTGACTGGGTGGCTGACTGTGAATCTCAACCCTACCTATTAATTCTATTTAAATATCACTTGATCAGATTTGGCAAGGACACAAAAACATCAATGAAAACATATATGATCGTCTATGATGTTGGAAAGATGGATTTAAGGAAAGAATTATGCGAAAAAAGTCAAAATTAGGCTGACTGGGTGGCTGGCTGCAAATATTTAGTCTATATACCAATAAAAACCTGCAAATATTACTATTAAGCTTTGCCAAGAACACATCAAATAGAATTAGGAGCTTAATTAATAGTCTATGGTGTTGAAAAGATGGATTTATGTACAGAATTGTGAAAAAAAGTCAATATTAGGTTAACTGGCTGGCTGGCTGACTGTGATTTTTTACTATGCCATTAAATACCTTCAAATATCACTTATGCAGCTTTAGCAAGGACACACAATCATCATTATAAACTTAACTAATAATTTATGTTGTTGAAAAATGGATTTATGTAAAGAATTATGTGAAAATATATAAATTAAGCATATTTGACTGTAAATGTTAACCCTACCATTCAATACCTCTAAATATCCCTTACTCAGCTTTGAAAAGGACTCAAAAACATTAATAAGAACTCAATAAATATATATAGCCTTGAAAAAATGGATTTATGTAAAGAATTAAGTGAAAATATATAACTTTATCTGGCTGGCTGGCTGTAAATGTTAACCCTACCATTCAATACCTACAAATATCCCTTCCTCAGCTTTGGCAAGGACACAAAAACATCATTATAAACTTAATTGATAGCCTATAGCCTTAAAAAGATGGATTTTAGGTAATGATTAAGAAAAATACATAAATTAAGCTAACTGGCTGTAAATGTTGACCCTACCATTAAACACCTTCAAATATCCCTTCCTCAGCTTTGGCAAGGACACAAAAACATCATTATAAACTTAACTAATAGCCAATAGCCTTAAAAAGATGGATTTAAGGTAACGATTAAGTAAAATACATAAATTAAGCTAACTGGCTGTAAATGTTAACCCTACCATTAAACACCTTCAAATATCCCTTAGGCAGCTTTGGCAAGGACACAAAAACATCCTTATAAACTTAACTAATAGCCAATAGCCTTAAAAAGATGGATTTAAGGTAATGATTAAGAAAAATACATAAATTAAGCTAACTGGCTGTAAATGTTGACCCTACCATTAAACACCTTCAAATATCCCTTAGGCAGCTTTAGCAAGGACACAATAACATGATTATAAACTTAAATAATAGCCAATAGCCTTAAAAAGATGGATTTAAGGTAATGATGAAGTGAAACATATGAATTGTATGTTAAACTAACTGGCTGTGAAATTCTACTACACCATGAAATATCTTCTAAATATCCCTTACTCAGCTCTGCCATTGACACAAATACATCATCATACACTTATTCAATAGTCCATGATGTTGAAAAGATGGATTTATGGATAGAAGTAAGTGGAAAAAAGAAATGCCTAGATGATAGGAGATAGGATGAGTGGCTGGCTGTAAATCTTAGCCCTACCATTCAATACCTCCAAATATCCCTTCCTCAGCTTTGAAAAGGACTCAAAAAACAAACATTAATAAGAACTCCATAAATAATATATAGCCTTGAAAAAATGGATTTAAGGTACCACTAATAATTATGTGAAAATATATAAATTTAGCTGACTGGCTGACTAAATCTTAACCCTGCCATTCAATACCTACAAATATCCCTTCCTCAGCTTTGGCAAGGACACAAAAACATTAATAAGAACTTAATAAATAATATATAGCCCTGAAAAGATGGATTTATGGAAAGAATTAAGTGAAAAAATGTGAAAATTAGGCTGAATGACTGGTTGACTGGCTAACAAATATTAACTCTACATACCATTACAAACCTTCAAATATTACTTTAAGTCGGGTCGCTTAAGGGGGGGTGGGGGATGAAGGGGGCATTTCTCCCCCACTTTATAATTACGTTTTAGAGGTATCTGAAGGGATCTGTGAAGGTCTGGAGGAGAAACCCCCACTAATAAGGGCGGGAAAGGACTCTAGAATTTTACCGTCAACTAACCTAGCCTGGCCATTGATTACCTAACCTAGCCTCACTGGGGAGTCAACTAACCTAACCTGGGCATTGATTAGCTAACCTCGCCTCACTGGGAGGGTCAACTAACCTAACCTGGGCATTGATTACCTAACCTAGCCTCACCGGGGGGGTCAACTAACCTAACCTGGGCATTGATTAGCTAACCTAGCCTCACTGGGGGGGTCAACTAACCTAACCTGGGCAGATTACCTAACCTAGCCTCACCGGGGGGGTCAACTAACCTAACCTGGGCATTGATTAGCTAACCTAGCCTCACCGTGGGGGTCAACTAACCTAACCTGGGCATTGATTAGCTAACCTCGCCTCACCGGGGTGGAGGGGGGGGGTCAACTAACCTAACCTGGGCATTGATTAGCTAACCTCCCCTCACTGGGGGGGTCAACTAACCTAACCTGGGCATTGATTACCTAACCTCGCCTCACTGGGGAGTTTCGACCCCAGACCCTCCTTGTGTTATTTTGTGCAAAAAAGCAAGTTCTTGTGATCCTCTTCTAGATTCTCTTAACATTACAACTGTAATCTTGTGGGCGAAATGACTCCAACGTGTGGGCGAATTGACTTTGAGCGAAATGACATTTTTGTGTGGCCGAACTGACATGTGGGCGAAATGACAGACCAATAATACATAACATTTTACCAACAGCCTTAAATAGCCATAAATATCAGTATATTTCGGTAGTGGGCATTCACCGATTTCGAAGCCGAAACTTAGTTTTCCTTAATAGTTTTATGTGTACTGAATAACTGTGGCACTTGTCACTCGTTGCTGTCGGAAATAAATGTATGGGTTAAGATTCGTTTTATCGCCCCTCTTCTTTTTTTATTTAAACTATATTTTTGTGATAGATGTGTTTTGAATTAATCTGATGTTTATTTTTTTTGGAAATCACTACTATTTTTTTTTTTTTTTTAATCACTAGTTGTTTTTTTGCAGCCCAAGCATCAACTCCACCACCACTTTCTCCAATACGCAGGTCTCCTGTACAGGCACCCAAATGCATCATAATAAGGTATGTAAATAGTGATAATAAGTTGCAACAGCCTTGGGTAGCCTCAAGTTATTAGGTAGGTTAAGACTAGGGTTGGGTTAGGTTAGGTTAGATCATAGACCACTGTATACCTGGACTGCGCACGGAATATCGGCCTGTCGCACAAGGGGCCGAAGTCGGAGGGCCGCTCAGATTCATATATACATATACGGATCAAATAGACTGGTTTATCAGTATATATGATATACTGTAATCTTCGTAAATGTTTGTTCTATAATATTATCAAATAAAAAACAGTGAAACACGCTAAAGAAATGCCATTACGAGACTCTGAAGAAATATGTATGAACTTAATATTTACTTCAATTCTTCGCCATTTAAAACTTTGCGAGTCAACTTTTATCATGAAGGGTATCAATAGAAGCGCTATTTTATTAGCTTTCCATTGCTATATTTCGTTATCTGATAAATGAATTAGAGCCATGCATAAATTAGCGTTAACTAAATAAATAAAATCATCAATCGGGTAATTTTCCCGATTGATGATGTTATTTATTTAGTCAACGCTAATTTATACACGGTACTAATTAATTTATCAGGAAACGAAATATATAAGTAAATAAATAACATCATCAATCGGGAAAATTACCCGATTGACGATTTTATTTATTTATTTAACGCTAATTTATGCATGGTTTTAATTAATTTATCAGATAACGAAATATAGCAATGGAAAGCTAATACAATTGCGCTTCTATTGATACTCTTCATTATAAAAGTTGACGCGCAAAGTTTTAAATGGCGAAGAGTTATGTGAATATTAAGTTCATGCATATTTCTTCATAGTCTCGTAACGCCATTTCTTTAGCGTGTTTTACTGTTTTTTATTTGATAATACTATAGAACAAACATTTACGAAGATTACAGTATATCATATATACTGATAAACCAGTCTATATGATAGTCCATAGACCACTATATCTCTTTGTCGGGCGCCCCGCGGGCCCCTATGCAGCCTCGCAATTCAAAACATTGTCGCGTGAACAGTCCAGGTATACAGTGGTCTATGGTTAGATAGATTAAGGCTAGGGTTGGGTTAGTTAGTTATTAAGGTTAGGTAGGTTAAGGCTACGGTTGGGTCAAGAGGGTAAAAAAAAAAATTGATTTCCCCCCCAAAAAAAAAAAAATTATTTCCAAAAAAAAATAACATCAGATTAATTCAAAACACATCAAAATATATCAGAAAAATATAGTTTGAATAAAAAAAGATGAGGGGCGATAAAACGAATCTTAACCCATAACGTTTTACCAACATCCTTAAACACCCATAAATATCACGGTAAAATTTCGGTAGTGGGCTTTCACCGATTTCGAAGCCAGAACTTAGTTTTCCTTCATAGTGCTGATGTGTATTGAGTGAATGTGGCACGCGTTTTTGTCGGAAATAAATGTTTGTTTACAGGTGTGGGGGGTGCTCGCCCCGCCCCTCCCGGCCCGCCCCGCAAATCTTGCTCCGCTTCGCACTGCCATAGTATTGATAATTTTCTTTTTTTTCTTGATATCATCTGTTACTAGACCAAACCCCACCTCTAACCTAACCGAACCTAATTTGATTTAACCTAACTTAGCCGTTTCTGGCTGAAATAACTACATTTTCAGTAGTACATGTATCGCAGTTATTATTCCATTGCGCCGTGGGAAATGGGGTTCAAAATACTCAGAATGAAAAAATCTACACGAGGATGTTTTGTAAGAATCCTGGGACCTTTGAAAGCCCACTACCGAAATAATACCATTATCACGTACAGAACTTGGTAAATGTTTACACTAGGACCAAAATTCCCTACACAATTGGGAGTGTGGTTTCTGTTCACCTTATTGGATTATAAGAAACATTTTCTCCATGAACTTCCGTCGCAAATCACTACTTTCGGAGATATAAGATGTTTTTAATAGGAAGGAGTGTATAATATGAGATATGAAAATTAAACTAACCTAACCCCACCTTTAGACTCACTAATCTAACCTAACCTAACCTAATCCCACGCTTTAACCTCCTAACTAAAGCCAAATGTGCATTAAAAAAGTGTCCGCGGCAAGGGAAGAACAGAGGCGATGCAGGTCACAAGAGGAAGAAGAGTGAGAGGCACGCCGCACGTAAACACTTGGCTCTCGCCTCCCTATAAACAACATGTCATTATCTCCAAAAGTTATGATTTCCGACGGAAGCTCATAGAGAGAAAGTTTCCTAGAATGCAATAAGGTAAACAGAATCCACACTCCCAATTGTGTAGGCAATTGCGGTCCCAGTGTAAAATAATACCTAAAATAGAAACGTATTCGCTCTTGTCGACCAGAAACCATATAATACGTCATTTTGTACCCTTGAATAGCACGCACAGAGCTTTGACAAGGACACATAGCATAGCCCGGAGCTTATAGAACAACAAATAACCTTAAAAACATGCATCACACCAAGAAATAAGCGAAAAATTTGCGATAAATGCAAACTTATTCTGCTGTGTCAACATGAATAAACTTGCGAGATTCTGAACTTCCTTACCGTGAACGTTATAATATCACCACTATATCACTCCTTATACCGTTATATCACGCTTAGAGCTTTACTAAGGACACATAACATAGCCCTGAGCTTATAGAACAACTAATAACCATGAAAAGATGATACACTATCAGAAAAAGGCGAAAAATAAGCGATAAATGCAAACTTATTCTAGCGTGTGGACATGAATAAACTTGCGAGATGCTTTACTTTACTTACCGTGGACGTTATAATATCACCGTTATATATCGCTCCTTGTATCACGCATAGAGCTTAGACAAGGATATATAAGGTACCTAGGAGCTAATAGAACACAAAATAACCATTACAACATGAATCACAACAAATAAACGAAAAAACCACATATTCCATCGAGTCGACATGAATGGACTTGCTAAATTCTGAACTTCCATACCGTGAACGTCGTATTTATCGCCTTTCCTCGCTTTCCCCGGCCACCTTATGACTCCACACACACTCACACAGTCCCTGAAACACTGGTTATAACGTGCCACTATGTACAGCCATCGGACACACGGAGATAAAGGCGTAATAAGGTGTTTAAAATGCTGAAGAGGGAGGCTGCGGGGACGCCTGACGTAATCTTGACTCCATTTCAAGGTCAAGCTGTGAGGTTCCAGTAATGTCTTTATTTAACACACTATTTTGTTATACACAGCTTTTTTAACGTTAAAATACCACTTTTTCTGTCATATAAATTACGAAAAACACACTGGAATACGTATAAGACCTCTAAATGGCTTAATTAAGTCAATATATGGGTTGAGTAACGTCTTTCACAAATACCTATTATAATATTTACAACTTTCTCAACGCTTTTACATATGTTTATTTATCATATTAATTACGAAAAACACACTTGTATACTTAAAAACGCTCTAAAACGCCTAATTAAATAAATATAATGGTTGAATTGGAAACATTTCGTCACCTCGGGGAGTCGACAGTGTTGTCAACGCCGAAAATGCATCGCCCTACAGACAATAATGACAATGTTTTAGCATCCCAGCAGGTGAAACAGACAAGGGAATAGTTGACAAGACTGTTAACTAAGGAGACGACGTTTGAAGAGACCTATGAGGCGATAGGTCTACTAATAGGTCTACTAATAGGTCTACTAACGTTCAAGGTCACAAGAAGAAGAAGACAGACGCGTAGACACACTGAAATCGCCCAACATTTTCCTTCATCGCCCTACGCCTCAGGAAGGATGAAAACCAACAGTTGTCTATATACCCGCTTCCATAATCTTTGTATCATGTATATTATAATAACATACAACAGCCTAGGTAACGCATACATGTCCTTCACGCCAAGCCATGCTGGGATAATAAATCGCCCAACGGTTGGCAACTTTGCGTGACCTGGGCTTCCTTTCAACCAGCTGAGATTTCAGTAATGTCCTTATATACATCATATTTTAGCATGCACAGCTTCCTCAACGCTTTTATACAAGTAATTCTATCATGTTTATTATGAAAAACACACTGGAAAACTTATAAGAACTCTAAATGGCCTAATTAAATCAATATAAATGATTGTGTAATGTCCTTAACTATAACACCCTATTTTAATATCCACAGCTTTCTCAACTCTTTTATACAAGAAATTCTATCATATTAATTACGTAGAACTCACTGGTCTACTTAAATAAGCTCTAAAACGCTTAATTAAATAAATAAAATAGTTTAGTTATGCCTTTCACAAACACGCTATTTTAATATCTACAACTTTCTTCACATTTAAAGGCAGCCTATTATATCATATTTATTACATAGAATTTAATGGTGTATTTATAAAAGCTCTAAAACGCTTAATTAAGTATATATAAGGATTGAGTTCAGATTTTCAAGAGCTTAATTTTTTACAACGATTTTAAGCTTGAGAAAGATGGCGGGAGTCTCAAGGTCACTCGTTTATCGCTATTTTCTCAGTGTTTGTGGCTTTTCCATCGTCAGTAGGAGGATATATAGTGCAAATAAGCGTGTGTTAAGCTTCCGTGGTGGCGGTGAGCGAGTGGTAAGCTGAGGAACGCCGTAATTCAAGCTTAA
>JACEEZ010018478.1:87500-90000 GCA_016584305.1 Chionoecetes opilio
TCTCTCTTCCTTCCTCCTGCTCCTCCTCCTTCTCCTGCCTCCTGGGTGCCTCACATAAACATGGGATTGCCTCTCTTCACGTAATCGTGGAGGCCGCTAACCCACCTTATGAGTGGCTGAAAACCCTTCCTAAAGAGAGTGCCTAAAGCTATACCCCTCTCTCTCTCTCTCTCTCTCTCTCTCTCTCTCTCTCTCTCTCTCTCTCTCTCTCTCTCTCTCTCTCCTCTCTCTCTCTCTCTCTCTCTCTCTCCTCTCTCTCTCCTCTCTCTCTCTCTCTCTCTCTCTCCTCTCTCTCTCTTCTCTCTCTCTCCTCTCTCTCTCCTTATTTATTTATATACTTCCTCCTCCTTTGCCTTACTCCTTTATTTATTCCTCTTATCTCTTCCTCCTCCTTCCTTCCTCTCTCTCTCTCCTCTCTCTCTCTCTCTCTCTCTCTCTCCTCTCCTCTCTCTCTCTCTCTCTCTTCCTTGTACGTACGTTCTTCTTCTATCGCCCCTCCATTCTCGCTTCTACTTTATGAGGTAAATTTGTTATAGCCCGCTACCTACTCGCATACTACTTTATAAGGAAAGTCTAGTTCATCTCAAACCTCTTGGACTACTGGGCAAATCACGGACAAGAATGATCTAATAAGAATAAATCAAGTGCTGCTCCGCCGTCGCCATAAGCGCAATCAGAGATGCCGGGGCAAGCCCTCCCTCACGTACAGCAGCCATGGAGTCTAGGTTAGGTTAAGGTTAGGATTAGTTTAGTTTAAAATAAAGCTAAACTAAACCTAACCTTAACTTTAACCTAACCTAGCCTAACCTAACCTAGTCTCTCTGCTGTCCGTGAGAGAAGACTGAGAGAGGCGCCCGTCCCGCGGTCTAGACTGCGCTAATGGCGACAATATAGAATTACATTAATACTACAATCAATTACGTAATGGGCCTCAAGGGGTTAATACTACCGACATCAACGGGTGAGGAGCGATGACCAGCTTAAACACTATACCACCACCAGGGAAAGTAAGACTCCAGACGGGTACAACATCAGACTGAATAGTGTGAGCCGAGTGAAGCCCGCGGCGTGTCTTACCGTGTCTCGGTCTTACCCCCTTGAGGCCCAGAACGTAATTTCCATTGTAACCTAGGTAGACCATTAGACGATTTGTAGTGAATATAAGCAATGTTTTATAGCTATGACCTGTTTAGTATTTTTGTCGACTAGTTTATTTGGTATATTCAGTCGCTTTTCGTAATTTTATGGCTCGACAACAGATGATTCTATATAGCAAAGGAAAAATCTGGGCGTGAAGGGGTTAATGCTTTGTTCAGGTACTTGGGTACTTGTCCAGAAACCCGGCTGGATTTAGCGTGTTGACGGTAGTTCGATGGTTCATGGTAGTTCGCTGGTGAATAACGAGACGACGGGGAAGGGCGTAACAACACACACACACCACACACACACACTACACACACACACACATGCACACACACACACACACACACACACACACATACACACACACACATACACACACACATGCACACACACACACACACACACACTACACACACACACACACACTACACACACTTATACACACACACACACACACACACATATGTTACCTCAAACTATACTATCTCCTCCTCTTCCTTCCTCTTCTTCCTTCTCTTCTTCCTTCTCTTCCTCTCTCTCTTTCTTCCTCTTACTACACACACACACACACACACACACACACTCCATCTCTTTCTCTCTACCTCCACACACACACACACACACACACAGAGCTAGAGGCATTCATCACTTAGAAGGAGGAGAGAGAGAGAGAGAGAGAGAGAGAGAGAGAGAGAGAGAGAGAGAGAGAGAGAGAGAGAGAGAGAGAGAGAGAGAGAGAGAGAGCGAATGGAGGGAACTTGGCACGGTACCAAAGCTTGCATTAGGAGCCTGACAGTGTTACAAACGCTACCTAACACCCCACACACCCACCCACTACCTATATTGGCAACACTGTACACCCCTACTATATACCCCTCCACCACAGATTTTTCACCCCCATCTATACACCCCAAGTTCCCCACCCCACCCACAAAAAATATTCTATTCTATTCAAAAACATTTATTCTACTCAAAAAACTATTCTATTCTATTCAAAAACATTTATTCTACTCAAAAAACTATTCTATTCTATTCAAAAACATCTATTCTACTCAAAAAACTATTCTATTCTATTCAAAAACATCTATTCTACTCAAAAAACTATTACATTCTATTCAAAAACATTTATTCTACTCAAAAAACTATTCTATTCTATTCAAAAACATCTATTCTACTCAAAAAACTATTACATTCTATTCAAAAACATTTATTCTACTCAAAAAACTATTCTATTCTATTCAAAAACATTTATTCTACTCAAAAAACTATTCTATTCTATTCAAAAACATTTATTCTACTCAAAAAACTATTCTATTCTATTCAAAAACTATCTATTCTACTCAAAAAACTATTCTAT
>JACEEZ010018479.1:0-18457 GCA_016584305.1 Chionoecetes opilio
CCCCAAAAAACCCGGGCCCCGAAAACTTACCCCCAAAAACGAGGACCCAACTACGTTTTTCGGATTCAGGGGACAAAAGCTTGGGGATAAGACCCCAAAATTTTCCCTTTCCCCTAATTAAAGCGAACGCCCAAGTGACCCTACTATAAGATAACAGAAAAAACTTAACCTAATCCTACCAATTTTTCTCCTTGCTATGCTTTGTTTTTCTTTTCGTTTCCCCCTGTGGTTCACCTGCAGGGCCGACACCGGGGTAAGGGCAACTGCACTGAGTATAAGATTCCGTTTAAAACCCCAGACCGATCAGATAGGTGTTTCCCGGGGTTTCTAGCCCAATAATTGTTTTTTTCCCAGCCCCAAAAAATAAATATGGTTTTGCTATGTCGAATCACACAGCAACACTAAAATTAGCTTATTTGGGCCCCATTTTTATCAAAATTTTTGGTCGCTAGTAACCTCGGTCGCATTTATAATTTTTACCATCTTGATCGGACCCGGGGCCCTTTTACAAAGGGCTTAATACTAGTGCACCCCACATTCCCTTATATATATCATCGCCCTTCCTTTTCCACCGCTTTCTCTATCTTTTCCCACCCTTTCAACCCCCACAACATTGCCCCCCTTTCCCCCATCAATTTCCACTATTTACACCTCCCCTACCTTTTCTTTCCTCCACTTCCCTTCACTTCCACCATTTATGTCTTTACCCCCACACAACCAAAACCACCATTCCCTCCACCTCACAACAAACCCACCCTCATTTTCAAAATTATCTCCTCATTACAACACCTTTCCTCCACAGATATCATCACCTCAATTTGTGTTTTGAGGTGACATAAATAGGTTTTGGTTTTTTTTCCCTCTATCAGGGTTGGAATCCGCTGAGGTGCTGCAATACCTGCCCCTGTTGTCCTCCTCCTGTTTGGGTGTTGTAGGATAAGAAGTGTGGCTTTTTCTAATTTAAAACAGAGGTGACAGGGTTTACATGCAAGCAGGAAGAAGGGTTTTGTCCTGCATAGGTTCAGTGATCAAAAAAAAAGGAGATGTGCACCGCACAAAAGCATCACCTAGGGGGATTTTGTCCCGTACTTTTTTTTTTAGCATGATCTCCTGATGCCACTTGCGCTCTATGCCCCACCCCTCCTTAAACCCTTTTTTGCATCTGCCTTCATAACTCACTGTTTGGCCCGGGAAAACCCCCTTTTACTTCTCTCTCCCCTCCTATTTTTCCCCTCCCCCCTTCCCTACAACCCCCTTCTTGTGTGGGGTTGGGGTGTGTGGGGGTGTGTGGTCTTTTTTTTATTTTTTTTTGTGTTCTTGCGGAAAATCATGTATAATTCACTAAAAACCCCACCAACCAATTTCTCCCCACCACTAGGGGTCACCACCCGACCTCTGACCCAAATGGTTTGATTCCCATCAGGAGCTTTAAACCCCAATAATTTAAATATGCAAAGAGCAACTCAAATCTATTTTGGGTCTTTTTGGAAGCACACACCAAAACAAAACCACCAACACCACACAACCACACACACACGCACACACAACACACAACCACAAAACCCAAAAAACACTCACACAACACACACACACACAACACAACACACACACACACATCAGCAACGTAAAGTCTTCATACCCGGGAAAACGTTCCCCTGGAAGTGGCGGAGGTCAAAGGTCACAGCGGCCCCTATAGACATCACCCCTGCCCCCGTCCACCCACCCGGCCAAACCCTCATAAAGGGGCGCAAGGGTGTACAGACCCCATAACCTCTTCCTTAAATGCCCTCGCCGTTTTTTCTTTCTAAGGTGTTTTTCCTTAGTACCCCTTTTAGGGGGGGTTTCAGCAAATTCCCAGCGATCCCCTGTTCGAGGTCGAAGTTACTAGAGCTACGAGAGATGGCAAAACTGTTTTCGGCAGCGAAGTAAGCCCCTAGAAGTACGAGGCCATTGTCCGGTAGCCACCAGGGGGGTTGGTGTCGCGCAACAGCCAATTATCTCCACCTTCATGATGCGTGGGGGGCTTACACGTGCTCTTGTATAAAAAAATTTTTCATTTAAATTTATTACATCCCTCCATAATTGTAGTAAATGAGTCTAAAGAGCTTTTTTATCATTTTGTGCAAAAATTTTCGTTTTGCACCCCTGCACTGAACGGGGTAATCTATTAAAAAAAATCATGACTATGTGAAAAAACACAAAAAAATACCCCTGCTTTTCCGGGTCCGTGTGTGTTCTAACATAGCAATGATTTTTGTCTTTTTATCTGTCAAGGGGGAAAAAGTTGAGAATTTGGCAATATTTGGATGTAAACATGACCAGGGGGTTTGGGTTTTAAAGTATTTTCACCTTTCTACTGTTTTTTATGGGTCTGAAAAAAGAATGTAAAAAGGGTAGGTATATGGTCCCGGAACTGTCTGATAGGAATTCTGATGACGTCGGCGGATTTTCCAATTTTTGTCGGCGAGTTTTCCTTTTGGGGGGACAGTTTAGTTTTGATCGATTTAAGTATGTGGTTTTTTATTTTGGCTATTTGACCATTACCCAGGTTGGGTTTTAGTTCCACTTCCAGGGAATGTCGCCAAAAATTTCCAGCAGCTTTGTTCCACTGTCGGGGGGGGAGTTCTGGTTGGCGTTTCGGCGAGGTTCATGGCGCGTTCCAAAAAACCGGATTTTTCATTTTCCCCCAATACACGACGGTGGTGGTTTTACTGAACGTTTCGTTTTTATAAAAGGGAGTAATTATAACCCCTACAAACCCCGTCGGAAATTAAGGGTATATTCTGTTTTGCCCATACCCCCCTCTCCCACAAATCAGGCTTGGGGCCCGGGGGGGAAAGCGGATATTTGGTGTGGTAAAAATAGCTGCAACCACATAGTTTTTGAGTTGGGGGGTGTTAAAAAAATCCCTAACAGGGAAAATGTTTGGTTTTTTGGGTCCAGAGGAGTGTGAATGTCGACCTCACAGAATGATGACCGAAGTGTCGAAAAAACCCCCTCCAAATTTCCGCTAGGAGGTTAGGTTAGATTTGGTTAGTGGGAAATTTTAGATTTAGTTGGGTTAAATTTAATTTGGTTGGTTTTTTGGTAGGTTAGCTTGGGTTTTAGGTTATGGGGGGGGAAAACCCCCGCTGGGTTTGGGTTTAAAAATTTTTTTAGTTGGGTTAATTTTGGGTTTTATGCAAACTTCTCTGAAAAGGGAAATTACCCAAATTTAGGGTTTTTTAGCCACCTCCAACTTTAAATAGGTTCGAGGATAATTTGTTCCCCCCCCGGAAACCCCGCATTCCCACAGGTCCCCAAATTTGTTTGGGGAAGGGGAGATTTGGGGGCAAACACTAGAAAATCCCAAAATTAAAAAGAACTAAAAGGGGATCGGGAAGGGGCGAAAACCTTTCCCACTGGGGTTGGGTTTACGTGTCAATGCCCGGGTTTGGGTTTTAGTTAACTAGCGGGGGGTTTCTGCGCGCCCCCCCCCACCCCGCCCACCACAGGTCAGGGGGTATTGGGAAAGGACGAGAACTGCCGGTGCTACCGCCGTTACTACTTATGTTTTGGTATTTTTTTTTGTTCAGTATGCTGCAAACACTAGAAATTCCCAAAAATTTAAAAAAAAACTCATGGGGGATTGGGAAGGGGCGAAAAACCTTCCAGGGGTTTGGTTCGGATCAATGCCCAGGTTAGGTTAAACAGCAGGAGGTTCTGCCCCCCCCCCCTCCCCCCAAGTTGTCAGGAGAGTTTTGGGGTTATAAGGACGAAACTGCGCGGCGCCCGCCTTTAACTTATTTTTGTGTTTTATTTTTTGTTCAGTATGCTGCGCATTTTTTTAATAAATTTTCCGAAAACCCCTTCAAAACTTATATAATATTGTAAAATGATATAGCCCCCTAACCTTAGGAGGTTAGGTTAAGGGTTTTGGTGATTTTAATAACCCCCCAGGGGGCCCGGGGGAGGGTTAGGTTCAGTTCGGTTAAGAAATAAGGGTCCGGTGGGGCGGGCAGAGCTGTCTCGTATAATAATAGTCTAGGCAGAGCGGACATCGGGGGGGCATTTTCAATACACAGCATTTTCTATCAGAAAAAAATAGTTTGGAAAATGGAGAGGGTCACGTAACGAATTTTTCCCCAAATAGTTTTTTAAACAGTTGTGGGTCGAGGTATTTAGGGTAGAAAAAAAAGCGCAGGGGGCCTTAGGGAAATAGTTTTCCACTGTGTAGCAGTAAATTTTTGGGAAAGGGAATTCTCAAAAGTCTAACATATAATAAAATAAATGGCATTTTGCAGTGAGTAACCACAAATTTGAAAAGGAGGGGGGGGGGGGGTTCAAAGAAAAATCTTTCGTGAAACCAGGATTTTGGCAAGGCAGGGGCCCGTTAAAGCTAAGGGGGGGTCATGCTTTTTGAGGCCATACAGAATAAATATACGAAAAAAATTAGCTATTCTAAATTCAATTTTATGTACCCCGACGATATTTGACGTTTTCCCAAAAACCTTGACGTATAAAAAAATTTCAAACGTTTACTTTTGACAAACAACTTTACAAGAAAATATTAATAATATTAAAATCAAAAAAGATATTTAAACACGTAGTAGTCGCTTTTTATTACAAAAGAAAAGAAAACTACCAACATAATTTTTTGCTGTTTAATTTTAGTTGAAATAGTTGAAGCATGAGCAGTTTTTAGATTAGCGGGTGGAATAAAAAAAAGTGATTTTTTGAAAAATACCATGAGATGTACATAAGTTACTGTTTCGGGTATGCATTACTAAGTGGTTTTTTTAAACTTTTTTTGTTGTCAGCTTTTATGGAGTAGGGGAAAATTTAAAGTAACTGCTGAGAGAACAGTGTCACCTAACACACGGAAATGATTCACTAGCAAAGAAGTGCGGAACCAAGATTTGAGTGTGGATTGGAAGGGCCCCCTACCATAACTACGCAGGTTTTGTTTACATCGGTGCTGTGGGATAAGGGGGGGGCACCCCGGGTGGACTACGAAAGGAAAACTAGGGCGATGGAAGAATTTCGAGTTTTTTTGGGAAATGATATTGGTGATATTACTGGCTCTGTTTCGCTGACAAACTATAGAGAAGACCTGAGGGTAAGGTGTTGCAGGGTTTTTAAACCAAAGTAAACAGAGTTAAAACAGGCCTGTAAAAAGGTAAGCAAATGGTAGGAGTAATGTTCCTAACCCCTTGCCCTTCTTTTTAATGAGACTCTGCGATCTGTTTCCGGTTTTGAAGCTTTTGCACTCAACCCTCACCCCAGGTCTTCCATGTTTTTCAGCGGAACGGAAAAAATAACCGGAATATCAATTTCGCCCAAACAATCGAATTTTTTTATCGTCTTTTTCTTCTTTTGTAGGTTGTAAAATTTTAGGTTGATAGTATTTAAAAAACCCTTTTTTAATTGAGTTCCCCTTTTTGTCTTTCCTCATAATAAGTAGGGTACATCATGGTTTAAGTGGGACTTGACGGGGCCAATGAATCTCTTTAGTCTATACCAACATCACCAAACCTTTTCTTTGATTTTTCTTTTTACTCCCTTCATAAAAAGTTTATAACCACGGGACATTACCCATCCTTTCCTATGTACCCGGTCTGTCGTTACCCATATTTTTTTCCCCATAAATGGGGGAAAAAACCCGACGGTAAATGGTTAGGGTTGGTTTTGCTTTGATTTATCTTTTTACTCCATCCAAAACAAGTTGCATAAAAGTAGTATCCCGGTAGTAGAGTCCGAGGACAGGGTAGAAAAAGCTCAGGCCAGGGCAGTTGTTGGTGTATATACGGGTGGCCGTACCGACTGGTGCCGAGTCCAGATAGGTCCATTTTAAAAGTGTGTATTTAAAAACCCCCCCGGGGCCCAAAAGTGAAAACCCCAAACCAGCAACGTGAAGGCCAACAACTATCACCCGCAGTTTTAAAATCCCCCCACCTTATTACATTATATTGTTATTAATTATATCCCTTCTGTCAGGCTTGAAGAAAAAATCTAGGAGGTCGAACGGGGGTTAGAAGGGGGTGGCGTCTTTGCAGGGATCAATAAAGCAGGATGACCCTCGGCTGTTTTGATTGCTCACCGTATGCAGGAGATGATACAGCTTTGCGGGTAAGAAAAGATAGAGGGGTTCTTGGATCGTGTTACAGGGCCAGATTTCCCTTTTTCCCCACTCTGTTGGAGATGTGGCTCTATATGAAAAATTCGTCCGCCCAGCTGGGTCTGGTCCCGGCGAGATGGTGCCCTCCCTCACTAGTGCGGGGGTTTGAGTCGGTCTTTTCTTGATTGGGTTTATGTGTCTTTTTAAATTTCCCCCCCATCTTCAGTCTACAGAGCACGAGATCCGTGCGGTCGTTACTACCCAGGCATATTTGCTCTCCCGTGGTCCCTTGGGAGGGCAGACACATAACCAATCCCCGTAGTGGAAGATTTTGCGCAGGCATGCTGAATACGGGTCTTCTGTCTCCATGGAAAGCCCCCCTTATCAGCGGGTTTTCCTTCCCAGCTGATCCAAAAAAAAGTCTTCATGGGGGTCAAACATTAAATCTGCCGGGGTGACCCCGGTCACGCTGTTTTAGGGCAGGATCTGTAATTGAAGAGAAAACTAGAAAAAATTTGTATCCAGGCGCCTCCCTTTTTGCTCCTCAGTCCTTTCTGAATGTTTTTATGCTTTTCCCCCCTAGACCCTTGCTCTGGGACCAAGGTGGAGAAGGAGTGTTTTTGTGCGTTTGGCTCTGCAGAAATCCCGGAATTTAGGGCATGTGAAACAAGTTGCATTATCAGAAACAATTTTCTGGTATTCCAAAATAAGCCATAGATTTTTACATTTCTCTATTGTAAATTTGCAGAAGATGATGACGTTTTAGACCCCAGCCCCTCTGTGTTTATCTACAATAAGAAACCACATCGACCCCCGACCGGGACAGAGTCCAAAGCAGGCGCTCCAGGACGCTGTGGCCAAGCCCAAGGGGTGTTCACTAGGGGGTCCTTAGGTTTTTGCCCCCTGACAAACTTACACCCCTTTTTTCACCCTTTTTTACATCCCATCGTCCAGGCCACCAAAAATAAGCCCGCTTTACTTTCATCTTTGAAGTTCCGAAATGCCTTAGTAATTCGTCAAAAGAGGCATTTCGGCCCCTTTGGGGGAATTACTTTTGCGCCCCCGAATATGACCCATTTGTAAACTAACTCACTCCCTGTTCTTGAAGGAACAATTCAGAAGGGTAGCGGAGAGGGCCCGAGGCAACCATCCGCACGAACACAACACGATGCAGCACGGATACGATTGCCCCTCCCCAATCGGCTTTTTAGAAAAAACGTCCCGAATCCATTTAAATTCCCTCAGATGAAGATTTCAGCCGGTTCGGCACAGAGGGGCCTGTGGCAAGTGGTAAACACTCAAGATCCAAAGCAGGTAAACTAGCAGGAGAATAACGGGGTTTTACTTGTAAGCAGATAACATTAAAGCCCCAAGAAGCACTCTTGGAGACGCCACAGGTGGAATAAGTTTATTTCCCCAAAACCCAAGCAAAATTTTGATCTGTTTTTTATTTTCAATTGGCCCGGCCCTACAAGTAGTAAGAAATTTTTGACTCCTACAACAAACTCAACCCTTCCGATCCCCTGGGGATAACGGCGCTCAGTTTCGTTGAGAGATCTTTATAAAATGCAACGGACGCTCCTCACCTTTCTTTCAATTTGGGGCCCGAACCAAACAAAACCGTAGGGGTGGGGCAATGCGAGCGCAGTGTCCAAGGTGACATCAAAATGGGGCAGAAAGGGAGGTAAAGTATAAACTCCTTTGTTTCTGAAAAGCATCCACTTTATCCTTTCCCCCCCCCCCAAAGGGTTTACCGTCACGTAGAAGGAGGAAAAAGGGAGATAAAAACTGTAGCAAATTTTCAGGGAATTACTGTAGTGGGGGGGGGGAGTTCAAAAAAGCTTCAGTCTTCTCTTCTGCTGGTTTTTACGCCCCATTTACAAATCTTGTGGGCCCAGATAAGTTACTTGAGACGTTAAATGGCATTTTTCTTTTTCGACGTAAACCAGCCCGCACATCCGACGGAACCTCCCCCAGCAGGGTCGGTTTTTTCCCCCTTGCTCCCCCAACCCCCGTCACCAAAAAACCGGTCAATGAGGAAATCCGCAAGTAGATTGAAACATTTTTTTGGGAAAAATTGCAAAAGCTGAAGGATGCCAAAAGGGGAGCCGTATACACTTTAGACCCCTGGGGTGGTAACTACTACATATTCTGTGATTCTTGTCTAAAATCAATTTTATTGTAAGCAGGCTCATGTCTAATTAAAAGATGATCCTGAGAGCGCCGAAATTAATTTTCTACTTGGGAAGAGGGTACTGTTCAAGGCCGCAACTTTACACTGTAAGTTTAAAAACCCCACAAAACCCACGTTCCCATGGCTTTGGCACTACCCAGAGGGGGCTGCCCCCTTACTAAATTAAAAAGACTTTTTAAAAACCCTGTTTTCCAGCCGAATGAGCTCCCCTTTTCACCTTGTGCGGAGTGAGAGCGGCCCGGGGCGGGCCTTTAAGAACTTTGCCCTCACTTTTATCAACGAAAGATGAGCCTTTCCGCCGTAAACCCCCAAGTTTTATTAAAACTCTTAAATCCCTACTACCCTTTGGCAGGATTTCCCCGGTTTCACCATGCGCTGGGTCCAATTTTTAAAAATAACCTTTTTTAGCAATTACGACAATTTAAACCTTTACCCCGACCTCTCAATGTCGCGGGAATTTTCTAGGGGCACTATTTCAAAGGGGATTTCCCAAAATCGCTACCCCAAACACTTAATTTTTTCTCCTTTTAGGTTTTAAATACACGATTAAAGGTTGAATGGGAAGTGTGTCCCCAAAAGCTACGGAACAAATTGCCCCTAACAGAAACTGAAACCAGTGTCAACCCCCATTTGAGTTTCCCGTCCGTGAAAACTTACGTCCAGTAGTAGGGGCGGGGGAAACGGAAAAATTCATCGCCTGGGGAAATTAAACAAGCGTACAGATTCTGAAGCTCCGTCCCCCAATACTTTTCTTTCCCCGGCATCACCCGCCCCGGGTTTGGCCCGAGTCTTCCATCACAGAACCGTACCCCCATATGCGCTGCTTAGGTGACCCCCCTCTGTGACTGGAACACTTCCGGTTTTTTAACGGGGGTGGGAAATTTTTTGTCTGTCACTTAACATCAAAACATTAGAAGGCTTCAGTCGTTCACCATAAAGTTTTACTTTTTTTCTGCCGCGAGCAGCTTCATTTTCTGCCCTACCCAGCTGACCATTTACGGCACTTCGGTCGTTTGCGCGGTGTTATCTGTTTCAATTCATGCGTATTAAATTCCGCAGTCTCCCCGGCCACGCAATGTCATGCCTTCCGAGGGTTTAGTCGGTTTTTAGCCAGCAACCCGCTTTGAAGGCTTTATGTCCCCACCACAACCCGACGGTCCGAATAATTTTAATTCAACATCTGTCCATATTTTACAATTTGAAAATAACATCCCCAAGCCTGGCAAAAAACCCCCAGATTTCTTTCCAGATTTTCCGCAACTGTTGAATCGGAAACCCTGCCACAATATTTGGGGTTCGGATCGTAGTGGTTCTGAAGTTTTCTATCAACTCAGAAGAAAAAAATTCCTTGGGCTTTTCGAGGACTGCACAAAATCGAGGGGCTTTCGTAGTTCCCCCCCAAAATGAGAGGAAAACGGCCCTCTTTACTTCCGCTCTTTAATTTGTTGGCCAAAAATACTGTTCTAGCCTCTCGCAGTATCGCCCCAAACAGATTTGTTGCTCTCGTCAAACTCACTAAGGTGGCAAAGTGCGGCATCACGACACTGGGTTCGTAAATCCTGTCGCCAGGTATATCCCAGCGTAGTAGAGTCCAAAGACGGGTAGAAATAAGCTCAGGCCAGTTTCAGTTGTATTGGGTATATACAGTGGTGCTCGGTACCGACTGGTTGCCAGTCCTGATAGGTCCATCTAACAGTGGTATTAACCCCGGGGGCCCCAAATGTGAACCCCAAACCCAGCAACGTGAAGGGGGCAACAATCTATCACCAGCATGTTCTCAATAACCTGGTGACTTACCCACCCTTGCCTCATGGTCCGGTATGTCGTTACCGATATTTTTATCCCTACACAATCGGGAAAAACTCCCCCGACGGTAATGGTTAGGTTAGATTTTGCTTTGAATTATCTTATTACTCCATCCATAACCAGGATGCTAACCCCGGGTGAACATTACCCATCCTTGCCTCATGGTACCTGGTATGTCGTCTACCGATATTTTTATCCCTACACAAATGGGGAAAACTCGCCGACGGTATGGTTAGGTTAGATTTTGCTTTGATTATCTTATTACTCCATCCAAAAAACAAGATGCATAACCACGGTGACATTACCTATCCTTGCCTCCAGTGGCGTTAGCTAAGGGGGGGGGGCGAGGGGGGCTGTTTGAAATCGCCCCCCGGCCCCCAAGAGGGGGGGGGCCCCCCAAAATCCATCACTCAATCAGTGGTGATCTGCAGTGCTGAAAATAATTCAGCACTCAATCAGTGCTGAAAAAAATTTTCGGATTAAAAAGATTATGGGCATTAAAAGAAGTCTCAGAAAGTGTTAAAATGCACCAAAAATAGGGTTCTTTTTTTCAAAAAATTCCCCAGAAACCCCACAGCTGGTTGGGCTCGCTTCGCTCGCCTCCCCCTCCAAACCCTGAAAACTTAGAGGGGGCCCCCTCCAGGAAGTAAGCCCCACGGGCCCCAAAATGTCTAGCTACGCCCCTGTTTTGCCTCATGGTACCTGGTACACTCGTCTACCGAAATGCTCGTCCTACAAAAATCGGAAACTCGCCGAGGGTAATGGTTAGGTTAGGTTACCGTTAGGTTAGGTAAAGGTCAGTTAGGTTAGGTATTCAAAATCACAGGTAAAAGCTTATTAGTATACTACATCCCTCCCTCCATACACATCTTTAACCCTTCAATACATCCCACATTCCCCCCCAGTCACTCTGTCTATGCTTTGGTATTAGTCCAGATGAACACCGAACTCACTTTGGTGGACAAACTATTCTTTTCTGGTGTTTTTTTTATGTGTTTTGAATGAATCTGCTAACTTTTCTGTCGCAATTTTTTTTTTTTTTTTTTAAGGTAGAGGTTAGTTTTTTTTTTTTTTTTTTAAAGTTAGGTAAAGGATAGGCTAGGTATAGATTAGGTATGGGTTAGGTTAGGTATAGGTAAAAGGTTGGGTTTAGGTTTGGTTCATTTTTTTTGTCATTTTTGCAACAAAAAAAAAAAAAAAAAAAAAAAAAAAAAAAAATTGCGAACAGAAACGGTTAGCAATTCATACAAAACACATATAAACACATCAGAAAAAAGTAGGTTCGTCCACCAAAGTGAGTTCGGTTGTTCATCTGGACTAATACCAAAGCATATGACAGAGTAGACTGGGAGGGAATTTGGGATAAAATTAAAGGGGTTAAAGAGTGTGTATGGAGTGGAGTATGTATGTATAATTAAAGCTTTTAACCCGTGATTATGAATACGTAACCTAACTGACCTTTACCCAACCTAACGGTAACCTAACCTAACCATTACCGTCGGCGAGTTTTCCTGATTTGTGTAGGGACGAGCAAATTTTGGTAGACGAGAGTGACCAGGTACCATGAGGCAAGGATGGGTAATGTCACCGTGGTTATGCCCAAATTGTTTATGGATGGGAGTAATAAAATAAAACAAGCAAAATTAACCTAGCCATTACCGTTGGCGTGTCCTTCCGATTTGTGTGGGGAAAAAAAATATCGGTAGACGACAGTACCCGGTACCATTTAGGCAAGGATGGGTAAGTCACTGTGGTTAGGCAACTGTTTATGGATGGAGTAATAAGATAATCAAAACAAAATCTAAACCTAACATTACCGTCGGCGAGTTTTCCCGATTTATGTAGGGATAAAAATATCGTAGACGACAGTACCAGGTACCATGAAGGCAAGGATGGGTAATGTCACCGTGGTTATGCAACTTGGGTTTTTGGATGGAGTAATAAGATAAATCAAGCAAAACCTAACCTAACCATTACCGTCGGGAGTTTTCCCGATTTGTGTAGGGATAAAAATATCGGTAGACGACAGTACAGGTACCATGAGGCAAGGATGGGTAATGTCACCGTGGTTATGCAACTTGTTTATGGATGCAGTAATAGATAAATCAAAAGCAAAAAGGGTTGGTGTATTGATATAGACTCAAGGGGTATTCATTGGCTCGTCAAGTAACACTTAAATCATGATGTACCACTAAATTATTATGAGGAAGACAACAAAAGGAACTCAATTAATAAGGTATTTTTTAAAACTATCATACCATGATATGTACAACCTACAAAGAGAAGACTACGGGCGCTGAAAAAATTTCGAGTTGTTTTGGGCAAAATTGATATTCCAGGTGCTATATTTCCGTTCTCGCTGACAACATAGAGAAGACCTGAGGGGATGGTTGATGTGCAACGGCTTCTAAACCAGGAAAACAGTCACAGCAGAGTCTCATTAAAAAGTATGCAAGTGGTAGGGACACATTACGGGACCTACCAGTTGCTTTCCTTTTGACGAGGCTCTGTTATGATTCTGTTTTCTTGGTTTAGAAGCCTCTGCACATCAGCCATTACCTCAGGTCTTCTCTATAGTGTTGTCAGCGAGAACAGAGCACAGTAACCTGGAATATCAATTTCGCGCAAAATAACTCGAAATTGTTCCATCGCCGTAGTTTTCCCTTCGTAGGTCCACCCGCTGGCGACCCGCCTTATCCCCCACAATTCACCGATGTAAACAAACCGTGACGTATTATGCCTGGGGCCCATTGCTACAGTCCTATTGGTGGGTCTGGAAAGCTGTGGTTCAATCTCCTTACAGAGCTGCAGGATCTCATGGCAGGGTAAGGAGTAATACCGTAGGTGGTGGTTGTCACTGACAGCTAGACTCTAGAGGATCAAGCCGATCTCTGAAGACCTTTCCATGTGCAGCCCGTCATGTTCTATTGCCCTCAGGAACTCCATGATGGCTGAAAAAAGTTATTTTGGGGGGATAGGAATGGTTTGATGTGGTAATGGTTATGAAATTATAAAAGAAAACTAGAATGCAAATTATTATATTTTGGAATATTTCAATATCCTAAATTTCTAATTATCACTCACTTTATAACCCTATCTAAGATGTCTCCTACATTGCTTAATTAACCTAAAACACTTAAAAGCCATTAACATCGTAGGACTATTCACTCGTCTGCGTCGGAAACACGTAATTAAAGAGTTGTGTAGGGGGGGGTTAAGATTCCCTAGATCTAGGGTAATTTCCTTATATCTAGAGAAAATTGCCCTAACCAAAATAAACCCTAACCTAACCAAAATTACCCTACCCTAGCAGGGGACTTGACCCCCGAAAACTGACCTAACCAAATCTAGCCTAAGCTAACCTAACCTAACCAAATCTAACCTATCCTAACCAAACCAAATCTAACCTATCCTAACCAAACCAAATCTAACCTAACCTAGCCTAACCAAATCTAACCTAAACTACCCAAATCTATCCTACCCTAACCTAACCTAAACAAATCTAACCTAACCTCCTAGTAGGGGGTTGGGGGGGTTCTCGACACACTAAACAAATATAACCTAACCTCCTAGCTCCTAGACTCCATAGTGTGGGCGAATTGACCTGTGGGCGAAATGACTCCATGGTGTGGCGAAATGGCATGTGGGCGAAATGACCGGATACCCTGTGCCGATGAGTGACGCTCATACCACGGCCTCTTGCACTTATTTCGGTTATTAGTATACATGTCCCTACTCTTGCAACAATATAAATGATCACAAATTAGTATTCACTATCAGAACTTACCTATATAAGTAGCTAGATGATGAAATCAGCTACAGGAGACGGTGTTCCTTCCCGCTAAAATGTCTAGTAAATATTCTGGTAAGACGCTACTAGACACAGGGACCACTCGTAGGTTACGAGGAGATTTGCAATATCGTAAGTGTTTGCTGAATAGGGTCGTGCCATGTGCGCGGAGGTACGAGGAAATTTACCAGAGTTATACCTCGTAAATGGTTTGCTGAATCCATCCCTTAGCCTCCAATTTCTTCTCATTTTATCCTCTGTATTTCTTTTCACAATTTTTCAGCATCGTCATTGTCATCATAGTATTTTTCTTTGCTTTTTTCTCCTTTTTCTCTTCTCTTCTTCATTCTGCTCTCTCTCCATCTACTCCTACTTTTGTTTTACCTCCTCCTCCTCCTATCTCCTCTACACACAGGCTAGAGGGCGGAGGGAGTGAGAGGAGGAGTCTAATTCTTATCAATATCTTGCATCAAGTCGAGTCTCTCCAGTGCACGAGAGAGAGAGAGAGAGAGAGAGAGAGAGAGAGAGAGAGAGAGAGAGAGAGAGAGAGATGAACGGCTGGTTAGTGTGGATGAAATAGTGAAGATCAGTAGAGTCTGTGGAGGCAGCAAGTAGACTGTAGGCGGGAGTGTATCGTGGGTGAGTCATGTTCCATAACTGTGACGTCGTGACGGTGAAGTATTAAGCGGATTTGTTCTCCATCAGCGTTTTGGGTGTCTCCTCTTCACCCCTATTTTCCCTCCTGCTGCCCCCGATGGCTGACCTCGCACCCTCATCCCGCCCCCGCCACAGCCGAGGCGTAATCTTCCCTTATGTGCTGGACGTCACAAACCACCAGTATTTCATCCCTCCCACCATAAAGGCAATTATGGATCACGTCCGTTGAGGCCAATGGGTTATCCTGATTCCACGTCTATATGGCAGCATGAAAGGGGCATGTAAATCACTTTACCATTTCAGGGTGCCGAAACCAGTGCTCAGGAGCGGCAAGAAATCCACAGAAATTCGTTAGTATTACACATTCGGATTTCCTGAAATTATTTTTCTTCCTACTAGTGGAGGTTATTAGGACTGCAAACTCCTGCATTATTAGTCTTTCCTTTTAACAGGGTCACTGCGTGTTAATTGTGTGTAGTACGTGTTTGGGAAGGATGTGACCTGGTGATAGCCGGGGCAGCACGCACACTTCCATTTACAAAGTTTCTCCCAAGTGAGGCGCATGTTGACGGATGGTTGTAGGGAGTTAACATAAGCATGGTCGTTGTGCTTCTGACGGTGGATTTGTCTTATTTTTGCGCTACTTAAACTTCTTCTTTTTCTTTATTTTCTCCTTTGATGAGTGTTGTATTGCTATTGTTCGCTGGTCACTTCAGATCTCTCTCTCTCTCTCTCTCTCTCTCTCTCTCTCTCTCTCTCTCTCTCTCTCTCTCTCTCTCTCTCTCTCTCTCTCTCTCACACACACACACACACACGCACAAACACATACCTTAGCCACCAGAGGTGGGCGCGATACTTTTTTTTGATAGTGCGATAACGATACTGCGATACTTTTTTCCCTCTAGTTCGATATTCCGCTACTTTTTCGGATTTTCTTAAAACGATACGCGATACTGCGATACTCCGCTACCGATACTTTTTTCTTAAAGCGATAGTATCGCAGCGATACTGCGATACCAAAAATTTTGCTTTGCGATACTTTGCTACCTAAGAAAACACTGTATTAGCCAAAAAAAGATCTATTTTACTACAGTTTAGGCACATTAAAACATTGTAATATATTTATTTTTAAACTCCACGCCAAATCTATGCGCATTGCCGCTGAAAAACTTTTGTTTAAGGTCGTCTTTTAAAGTATCGCGGGAAATTTAAGCGATACTCGAGTTGCGATACTTATACTCCGCTACTTTGCTATGCTTTGCGATACTGCAATACTGCGATACTTTTTTGGCGGTGCGATAGTATCACAGTATCGCAGTAGCGCACTAAGTATCGCTCTCGCCCACCTCTGTTAGCCATACACTCATCACTGCCATTACCTCTCACAACAACCTCTCATAACCACTACACTCTTGTCATTACGCTTACTCGCCATCTTCTCATGTGTTCACACATGCCTTCAGACAGCACACCTGACACTGTATGTACTTACACTTCATCACCACCACAGCTTACATCACAACCTGTTACACCCAGACTTGTTATCACCACCGGCTACACGTCATTACTCTCTCCTTTCATCCTCACCCCTTTCATCAGACACCGGGCATCACCGCACCTGTCACTGCACCTTACCTGTCGATACCCTGCCTTTCACCACCCTCATCCATCACCTCACCTACTGACCACCTCGCCTGGGGTCTCGGTATGACCTTTGTGTCGATCCCCTGCAGGTGCACGCTCTCCTGGAAGTCGCCTTTGTCCCGTCGGCTGCCATCACGACATTAATAGAGTTACGATCTCTTCTCTGGGTCTTCAGAGCGCGAAGTAAACCAGCTGCCTCGCCTTACATTCTGCTCCTTTCCCGGCGGGCGACGAGATTTGGTGAGGCGCCGCTGCTCGCATGTCACCCAGATAAGACGTGGAAGGGCGGCGAGGTGGTGTGTGCCGCTGGTGGTGTTGGCTGCGTCTTGTCACGGCCTTCTTATCTTGTCCTCCCCTCAGTCCCTACACCTTGCCCTCCCTATCCCTATTATCGTCGTGGTCATCTCCTCCCTCACCTTCTCTGTTTCGATGCATGTCCAATTTGTCCAGTACCACTACACACACACACACACATACACACACACACACACACACACACACACACACACTCGGGTATTCCGTATACTGTAGTGGTAGCACGCTCGGTTCACAACCGAGAAGTCCCGGGTTCAATCCCCGGGTGGAGCGAAGAGAGATGGGCGGTCTTCTTAAAACCCGAACCCTTGTCCACCCAGCAGTGAATGGGTACCGGGTGTTAGCCGGAGATTTGTGACCCGCCTCCCGGGGTGGTGGTTTCGGCCAACACTAAGCATTAAGGATGAATGATAATTTTTTTTTAGATATGGCGACGGGGCCATACGAGAGTAGCTCAGGCCCTGTAAAATACAATTTGATGAATACAACTAGATGAATACACACACACGATAAAGGTTGGTTTTTATTACAGACATTACGTACTCGCAGTGTTCTTTTTTAGATACGTGCTCATTTCCCCTGTGTAAGAAGTGCAATCGGTCACCAGGTAATAAAAAGTGGCAGGAACTTCCTTGTCATCCCCGTTCCTGCCCTCCTTCTGCCCGTCACCCCGCGTCCTCCCCTCGCACCTCGTCCTTCCGTCTTGGCTGTCTATCCACTTGCTGCGTGGCGTGACAGGATCATTGGCCGTTATGGCTGCTGGGTCGTTCAACTTACCATGCTAGTAGTGGCCTGGAGGAGGTTGCCAAAGGATTCACTCCCTTTTTTGGGAAGTCTTGGTTTGTATGCCGATCCTGGCCTTACGGAAAGTAATGAGACCAAAACAACCGCGCCGTGCTTTGATAATGGTCGCGGCCACAAAGAGATGCAGAGTGTTATGCTTTTAAACAAGTTTGTAATAATTATCGTTGTTGACGCATTCAGGTAGTGGCTCTACATGATAATAGAATGGAGGTCGTGGTGGTGGTGAGGACGTTGTGGGTGTTGTGGTGACGAGTTGATGCCCTGTGGTGGGTCGTCATTGGGGTGCTGCTGCCATGTACTTACGTACTTATGGGGAATGCGAGTGGATGGGAAGCAATGTGGACAGATAGTGAGGTCCAGCTGTCGGGCTGAAGCCCCGCCCACGACTGGCAGAAACTCGCTTCTCACAACCCGCTGTGCGTTGTTTCCAGGGAGGTTGGATGGGTATTACGCACATGTATTATTATATAACAACTTTTATTTAAGACATAAATAAGAAATACATGAAAAAGTGAAATATAAGTACAAAAATTATAATACTTAAATGACTATATGAGTACACTCACGGCCTTTTCTGGGCGAGAAATGTCCCTCAAAAACTCACCCCAAACTACCTAGCGTGTCACCTCTTTATCTTTTCAAATGCCTTATCAAAGGTCACTTGATAGCAGAAGGGAAACACACACACACACACACACACACTACATAGCCTCCTCTATTTTTCCTACCGCGGTCAATTGACCCTATCACCCGCCCTTCCCCCCCCTCTCTCTCTTCCATCCTTCTGTGACCTATTTGTAAATAGTTCTTTCTAAATTCAATTTTGTAAATAGTTCTAAATTAACTCTCTCTCTCTCTCTCATCTCTCCATCCTCTCTCTCTCTCTCTCGTCTCTCTCTCTCTCTCTCTCTCTCTCTCTCTCTCTCTCTCTCTCTCTCTCAAAACTCTCTTCTCTCTCTCTCTCTCTCTCTCTCTCTTTCATTCGAGAGAAAGAAAGAAAGAGAGAACAGCTGTGCAGGCTTCATCTTGGCGGTGAGGGGGCTATAATGGAAAAAGTTATCATAATCATTATTGGAAGAAAATCAAATACAATAATGATAAGAACACTATTTCAACATATGCATTTCTGAATGGGAGGTAAATCATATTG
>JACEEZ010018480.1:0-17500 GCA_016584305.1 Chionoecetes opilio
ACCTCATTGGAAAAAACAAAAATTTTGCCCCAAAAAAGAAAAAGGAAAGGGGGGGGAAAAAAAAAAATTGGATAGAAATATACTAATACAACTCACTAACACTAACGACCGGGGGACTATAAATGAATGCAGGGACTATCAATACCCATTTACATGTACAGATGCGCGTCAAGTCTGTTTTTAAATGTAGTTATGTGTCTGTTATCAAGTTGTATTTAAATGTAGGTATGAATTGATGTCCTTCGAAACATTTTGTGGTAAACGGGCATCGAATAACAACTCTAACAGTTGAAATAATTGTTACGGGGAGGGAGGAGGAGGAGGAGGAGGAGGAGGAGGAACGGAGGAGGAGAGAGGAGAAGAGGAAGGGAAGACTTAGCGGCTAAAAAAAGGCGTGAAGATTGAAGTCGAAAAATGAGAGAGACCAGAGCAAGACTTAGAGACGAGAGAGATTGAGAGTACGGGAGAGATGATAGTAGAGTATTCGGTAGAGGCGAGAGAGAGAGAGTAGATGAATTGTCCCCTTGTATTAAGAGTGGAATAGATCTCCATGTACATCACAATCCTCCTCCTCCTTCTCACTCTCTCATCTTCCTCATCTCTCTCCCTCCCTTCATCTCTTCATACTTTCTTTCTTTACTTTCTCTTCATCACCTTCCTTCCCTCCTTCGCCGATAATAATGTTTCAGTAAGTCTCGAGGCTGCTTTAGGAGGGAAGGTTCAAATGTTCTCTCTCTCTCTCTCTCTCTCTCTCTCTCTCTCTCTCTCTCTCTCTCTCTCTCTCTCTCTCTCTCCTCTCTCTCTCTCTCTCTCTCTCTCTCCTCTCTCTCTCTCTCTCTCTCTCTCTCCTCTCTCTCTCTCTCTCTCTCGCTCTCTCTCTCCTCTCTCTCTCTCCTCTTCTCTCTCTCTCCTCTCTCTCTCTCTCTTCTCTCTCTCTCTCTCTCAATGCTATTTTAACAACCAGTTACCAGATTGTTAGATCTAAGCTGCCTCAACACTTTATCCTACGTAGTCGTGTTTCAAGTCAACATATTTACATCCTACCTGTTCTAACTTGTGAGATGAAACTGTGCCTAAATCATTCCGCGGTTAAGACGTGTTTTGCATAAGAACTGCCCAGTTACTCAGGCCGCTCTGCCATAACCTCCTTCAGCTACGCCGTCAGCCAATGAGTGAGGTCGTACCTAAAAAGAAAAACAATAATTGTGACGTAATTGTCTTGGCCTGTGTAGTAGCACTTTTTTTGGGGGGGGGGTTAGACTATATTTCGTTTACATTATTTCGATGTGATGGAAGGATAATGGGAGGTGGAAGAAGGGGGAAAGAAGAGGTGGAAGAGGAAGAGAAAGAAGAGGAGGAAGAGAATAAGGAGAGGATAAAGAGAAGATCCGGGAACGATGACGTCAAAGATTACGGGAGAGAGAAAAAAAAATAGGAGCAAGTAGAAATAAATTAGAAAGAGATAGAGAAAAAAAGGGAAATGGAAGGGCAAAGAGAATAAAGTGATAATTTACGAGAGACTGAGGAAAACATGGGGAAAGAGAGAGAGAGAGAGAAAGAGAGAAGAGAGAGAGAGAGAGAGAGAGAAAAGGGGAGAGGAGAGAGAGGGGGAGAGAGAGAGGAAGAAGAGGAGAGGAGAGAGAGAGAGAGAGGAGAGAGAGAGAGAGAGAGAAAAAAAAAAAGAGAGAGAGAGAGAGAGAGAGAGAGAGAGAGAGAGAGAGAAAGGAACACGTAGGAAGAGAAGCAGGAGAGAAAGAGGGAGATAAAAGGAGAAGCAGCAAGTGTTAGAGCGTGGAGGAGGAAGAGAGAGGCGAAGTGTCGCGCAAAACCTGCTTAGACTCCCGCCGGAGGCTCCAACACGCCCGAGGAATATAATAAAAAGATAAAAAAAGAAGGAAACGAGGAAGAGGAAGTTGCTGTAGCCTTCACAACCTGTCGACGGGTAGTAAACGGGACACTTGCTAATGGAGGGCAGCCGCGTCCCTACAAAGCTGAGCGGTGGAGCGTCGGGAAGAGTAATTACTCGCAAGATTACAATTACACGCGAGCGGTGACGGCGGCGACCTCGGTAATCAGAGGAAAAGATAATTGTTCTTGTGTGTTTTGATGTCGCCGACGTGAGGTGTTCATGGCATGTGTGTGTGTGTGTGTGTGTGTGTGTGTGTGCGTGCGTGTGTGTGTGTGTGTGTGACAGTGTGTGTGTGTGTGTGTGTGTGTGCGACAGTGTGTGTGTGTGTGCGTGTGTGTTTGTAGTGATGATAGGTTTGGCAGGATACACAAGTATACTCGTAGATGCCCCTTTCCTCTCCCCTCCCATTCATCTTCCCCTCCCCCTTCACCCCCCTTCACCCTATCTCCTCGTCCCTCCCCTTCCCCTCCCCCTCCCCCTTCCCCTTCCCCCTACCTCTTCTCCCCCTTCCCATCCTCCACTGTTCCCCCTCCCTGCCCCCTCTCAGCCTCGCTTATGTAAAGTATCTTCAGTCTTCTCGGGGTAAAAAGAAAAAGAAGCCACTTATTCAGGGCATCTTGATTCTCCCGGTTAAGTATAAAGTGAGTCTGACAACCCAACGATAAAAATAGCGTCGTTCTCATGTCTGATCTGATTTTACATGGCGGTTTATACTTCTTTTTATTTCGTATAATTTGTACGTGGAGGATGTTGTGTTGCGGGAGGATGCGTGTGGGGAGAAGTTTTGTTTTTAGTGAGTGTATTTGTCTGGTTGTTGCGACACACACGCACCACACACACCGTAGTGCAGTGGTTAGCACGCTCGGTTCACAACCGAGAAGTCCCGGGTTCGATCCCCGGGCGGAGCGGAAACAGATGGGTTGTTTCCTTAAAACCCGAGCCCTTGTCCACCCAGCAGTGAATGGGTACCGGGTGTTAGCCGGGGTTTGTGACCTGCTCTCCGGGGTGCTGACTTTGGCCAACACAAAGCACTAAGGATGAATGATAAAAATGTTGATATGGAGACGGGGCCACACGAGCATTGCTCTGGCCCTGTAAAATACAACTAGATGAACACACACACACACACACACACACACACACACACACACACGGGCGCTGACAGTTGCAGTCTGGTAATAAGCAATGATCCCCCCCTTTCCCCTCGCCGCGTCACGCACAATTACATGGCTGCTGTGTTGCTCACCTGATGGAGAGCCGAACCCCGAACCCCCGCCGCCCCCTCACCTCCGTCGGGCTCAGGTTACCGCAGGACTTACAGCTCGTCTCCTTGGCAACTCCTCTCCGGTGATCGCCAGGTGGTTCGCCGCAGAATTGGTGTTGAGGGTATACCGGCGTGTTTGCGATGCGAGGGCTGCCGCGCGTGGAGGGAGCTAATGGTCTCCTCGACGCCCAATTAGAGGCATCGCAGCAGGCGTTGCTCCGGGCATCCATATTCATGCCGTCACTATAATAGGCCCAGCGCCCCGCCACCCCCCCCTCCTACTGCCCCTCAGACCCCCTCTCGATGCGCCGTCTTCATCACTGGAGAAGATCAATTATCTTTCATTCCCTTGCCAGACTGTCGACTCATCCTTCTCTCTTGCAGGTTCTTCCCAACAGCACTCCGCCTCAGCCACGACCTCATCGGGCTCAGGGGCTCAGGGCGTCCGTGGAGTGGCCGGCATCATGGCGTGTCTCATGCGGAAAATCTAATTTAGTACACCGAATGTTTCTTGTTGTTACGACGGCGTCCTGAAGGTTGCCTGAGAGTCGTGACCTTTCACTGCGTCCCTCCCTGCTTGTTTGGGCCAGGATTCCCTTCTGTCCTGGGCCTTTCATGCACATTTTACCGGTGTCTCGGTAGCCACGAGAGCGTGACGGTGGCCGGGAACATGTGTCGCACAGATAAACTGGTCGTGTTCTGCAGAGACATGGTGCTAATGCAAGGACCAACCCCCTCCTGGTGCTGAGGCGCTCCTCCAGGCCACGGCAAGCCTCCTGCTGGGGTGCTGTCCACGCCTCCCTCTCACTGCCTCCCCGTGCTGGCTGGGCAGAGAGAGAGAGAGAGAGAGAGAGAGAGAGAGAGAGAGAGAGAGAGAGAGGAGAGAGAGAGAGAGAGAGAGAGAAGAGAGAGAGGGGGGGGCTGAAGGAGACATGCTGCGGTGAGAGAGAAGAGGACAGGGGACGAGAGAGAGAGGAGAGGGAGAGAGAGAGAGAGAGAGAGACGAGAGAGAGAGAGAAGAGAGAGAGGAGAGAGAGAGAGACGAGAGACGAGGAGAGAGAGAGAGAGAGAGAGAGGAGAGAGAGAGCGAGAGAGAGACGAGATGAGAGAGAGAGAGAGAGAGAGAGAGAGAGAGACGTGCACTTCCAAAGACCAGCTATAACACATGGCAATAAAAGTACCGCTGCGAGACACACAAGATCACCGGATGCAATAACGAAGCTTTTTTATAAGACTGATCCACAAAAAAAGTCTTACTTGTAAATATAAAATAGATTTGACTCCAGTGGCATATAAAAGAGAGAGCGATGACACACACACACACTCACACACACACACACTCTCACACACACACACACACACACACACACACACACACACACACACACACACACACACACACACACACACACACACACACACACACACACACCAAAACACACACACACACACACACACACACACACAGCAAGATCCTCAAACTTAACAACTGAGTCAGGAATTTCAACTTTTGCTATTATCAGCGTAAGAGGAGGAAAACATTTCTCTCTCTCTCTCTCTCTCTCTCTCTCTCTCTCTCTCTCTCTCTCTCTCTCTCTCTTCTCTCTCTCTCTCTCTCTCTCTCTCTCTCTCTCTCTTCTCTCTCTCGAAGCATACGCCACCCTCACCGCACCTTCACTACTACTACTTGCCTTCGAAGAGAGAGAAAAAACCGCGAGCAAATAACCTGTTTTAGTGTATAATCCCAGACTCCCTCGAACTAGTTTTCTATTTTTTTCCCTTCTCTCTCTCTCTCTCTCTCTCTCTCTCTCTCTCTCTCTCTCTCTCTCTCTCTCTCTCTCTCTCTCTCTCTCTCTCTCTCTCTCTCTCTCTCTCTCTGGTTCGTATTGGTTATAGTCACACACACACACACACACACACACACACACACACACACACACACACACACACACACACACACATACATACACACACACACACAGTGACACACACACCACACACACACACACACACACACACCCCACACACACACACACACACACACACACACACACACACACACACACACACACACACACTCTGGTTCTCGAATATCGATTGGTTAGCATCACCCATATATGTCATACGAATCGATAAGCTACTTCCATAATTATGTGATCATTCATGCTATTGGTTGAAGTACTAGGGGACACAGGATGGCTGATAAGTATAGGTATAGTGGTTAGCAGGAAGGTAGGTAGGTAGGTTGGTAGGTAGGTAGGTAGGTAGGAAGGGAGGAAGGTAGGTAGGTAGGAAGGAAGGAAGGAAAGGTAGGTAGTTGGTAGGTAGGTAGGTAGGTAGGTAGGTAGGTAGGTAGGTAGGTAGGAAGGAAGAAAGAAAGGTAGGTAGGTAGGTAGGTAGGTAGGTATGAAGGAAGGAAGGAAGGTAGGTAGGTAGGTAGGTAGGTAGGTAGGTAGGTAGGTAGGAAGGAAGGAAGGAAGGAAGGAAGGAAGGAAGGAAGGAAGGTAGGTAGTTGGTAGGTAGGTAGGTAGGTAGGTAGGTAGGTAGGTAGGTAGGAAGGGAGGGAGGGAGGAAGGAAGGAGGAAGGAAGGAAGGTAGGTATGTCGGTCGGTAGGTAGGTAGGTAGGTAGGAAGGAAGGAAGGAAGGTAGGTAGGTAGGTAGGTAGGTAGGTAGGTAGGTAGGTAGGTAGGTAGGTAGGTAGGTAGGTAGGTAGGTAGGAAGGAAGGTAGGTAGGTAGGAAGGGAGGAAGGAAGGAAGGTAGGTAGGTAGGTAGGTAGGTAGGTAGGTAGGAAGGGAGGGAGAAAGGAAGGAAGGAAGGAAGGAAGGAAGGAAGGAAGGTAGGTAGGTAGGTAGGTAGGTAGGTAGGTAGGTAGGTAGGTAGGTAGGTAGGAAGAAAGGAAGGTAGGTAGGAAGGGAGGGAGGAAGGAAGGAAGGTAGGTAGGTAGGTAGGTAGGTAGGTAGGTAGGTAGGTAGGTAGGTAGGTAGGTAGGTAGGTAGGTAGGGAGGGAGGGAGGAAGGAAGGAAGGAAGGAAGGAAGGAAGGAAGGAAGGAAAGAAGGAAGGAAGGTAGGTAGGTAGGTAGGTAGGTAGGTAGGAAGGTAGGAAGGGAGGAAGGGAGGAAGGAAGGAAGGTAGGTAGGTAGGTAGGTAGGTAGGAAGGGAGGAAGGAAGGAAGGAAGGAAGGTAGGTAGGTAGGTAGGTAGGTAGGTAGGAAGGAAGGAAGGAAGGAAGGAAGGAAGGAAGGAAGGAAGGAAGGAAAGAAGGAAGGAAGGAAGGTAGGTAGGTAGGTAGGAAGGAAGGAACAATATGCATCACATCTCAAATTGTTTAGAGTCAGCAATAACACTGTCAGCACCGTCAGCACAGTCTGCACCATTTCAGCATTGTCAGCACCACATCACCACGATTTAAAGTGTATCACAACAACAGCTGTCCCTCCGTGGTGCAGTGGCTAGCGTGCCTGGCTACGAATCTGCGTACCCTGGTTCGATCCCAGGCCAGGGCAAGTCGGTGACCAGCCTACCCAGCTGTTCTTCCTTCCTTTCGGGGTTGATAAATGGGTACCTGGGGTAACCTGGGGAAGGTAACTGTGGTAACCCGGGAGTCACACTAGCCCTGTGTCCCGGGGTAACGGGTTCTCACCCACCACAGGCTCTAAGGGCTAATGCCACGGAGATGAGCACCGCATGCCACGCGCAGCTTAGCGTATGCTCCCATCTTTACTTTACCTTACAACAACAGCATTGACAACATCATCTTCGCAACACCACTATGACCACTACCACCACCCTCACCACTACCACCACCCTCACCACTACCACCACCCTCACCACTACCACCACCATCACCACTACCACCACCACCACCACCACCACCATCTGTCCATAAACGTTCCATCCAAACTTCACAAAGACGAGTGTGGCCTTGAAGGGTCCGTCACAGTCCATTAAGAATATTAGGGGACAAATAGTGATGTAGTGGCAGCAGAAGGTTCCACCGATCCCTATAAGTAACAACTCTTTTTTTCTCATAGTTCGGGTATTGACATATAAGGAGACGCTCTTGTGATAAGCCAGGTAGAGAGAGAGACAGAAAACTATACTACACGGTTATGCCATTATAGTTTGTTGCATAAGTATAGTATAGACTATAGACGAAAGAGACAAGGCTACAGGATGGATGTAAAGGAATCTAACACCTTATTGATGAATTAAGAGGACAGAGGAAGAAAAGAAGACAACAAGAGGTAAATTATAAGTACTTGCCGCACGCAAAGAATGAGAAAAACAAGACAACGTTTTTTTCTATTCAAGACGTGAAAACTCAAGAAAGTGGTGATGGTTATGATACCAATAATAATAATATAGGCAATAATAACAAAAATGCAAGAGGACCCATAAAATCCCCTTAAGGACAACAAGAGATAAATTATAAATACTTGACGTACGCAAAGAATGAAAAACAAAAATGACGACGATGTTTTTTTTCTATTCAAGACGCGATTATTAAGAATTTCGTGATAATTGTAATAATACCAATAATAATAATAATAATAATAGTAATGATAAAGATTAAGAATTTGGTGATGGTTGTGATGATACAAATACTGATAATAATAGTAATGATAAAAACTAAAATGCAAGAGAACCTAAAAACTCCCTTTGGCCTTCTCACACACGCCTCCGCCACAGTCCGTCACCGCGCGGCACAAAGTAACACAAAGTAACAAACAGCAAGCAACAAAGAGCGGGCAGGCGGGTGATGCCGGGCGGCTGGACGCGTGCCTGACACTTCCAACGAGACGAGGCGATCCCAAGGGACGCCGCGGCTCATGTATCCGACAGCACCGCCACAAAAGACGCGGGTGAGCGCCTTTTGTGGGTGGACGTTGCTGCTACACAAGTGCCCGCCGCTGGTAATCTGCTGTAGGGTGATTGTGTAAGTGCACTAGGGGGGCATTATAGGGTGTTAGACAGGGGTGATGTGCCGTATTTGGTGGGCTCCTGCTGGGGTAGAGGGAGGTGTAGGAGGATGTGGTAAGATGTGTGTTTGGTGTGGGCTGTAGGGTGACTGTGCCTAGGGGGGCATTATAGGGTGTTAGGCAGGGGTGATGTGCCTTGTTTAGTGGGCTCTGCTGATACCTGCTGGGGTAGAGGGATGTGCAGGAGGGTGTGGTAAGATGTGTGGTTGGTGTGGGCTGTAGGGTGACTGTGCTAAGTGTGCTAGGGGGGCATTATAGGGTGTTAGACAGGGCCCAGGGGTGATGTGCCTTGTTTAGTGGGCTCCTGGTGCGTACAAGGGGGAGTTTTTGGGTCCTCTTGCATTTTTGTTATCATTAATATTATTATCATTATTGGTATCATCACAACCATCACCACTTTCTTGAGTTTTCGCGTCTTGAATAGAAAAAAAACTTCGTCATTTTTGTTTTTCATTCTTTGCGTGCGTCTAATACTTATAATTTTCCTCTTGTTGTCTTCTTTTCTTCCTCTGTCCTCTGTCCTCTTTCTTCAGAAGGGTGTACCTGCTGAGGTAGAGGGAGATGCAGGGGGTGTGGTAGGATGTGTGTTTGGTGTGGGGATGTGAGGCTCGCGTTCTGTATCGGTGGTTAGGAAGAGTTTGTTTGTCCTCATGTTATGTTTTGTTTGTTTAATGGATTTTGGTCAAGTTTTAATGTATGGTTTTATTTGGTATTTTGTTTTCTAAGTTGTTTTCTAGGCTATGATTGTGTAAAGTTATTTTATTGTGTTTTTGTTTATGATTAGTTGAGAATTAAGTGTATTTATCTGAATATTGTAGTGTGTGTGAGAGAGAGAGAGAGAGAGAGAGAGAGAGAGAGAGAGAGAGAGAGAAGAGAGAGATGAGGAGAAGAGAGGAGAGAGAGAGATGAGACAGAGAGAGAAAGAAAGGATGAGGAGAAGGAGAGAGAGAGAGAGAGAGAGAGAGAGAGAGTTTGATATGAATAACCAACACACACACACACACATCACACATCACACACACACACACACACATACACACAGGCAACAACTAACCTCAAGTAAAGCCATTTGGGTTACGGGTGCTATGGGTTGCCTGTATGAGGGTGTGAGGTGAGGGTGATGTGTGCATTGAATGAAGGGGATGCTAATGAGGCGGGGGGAAAGGGGAGGTGAGGCATGGTAGGTGTTACAGAATGCAGGGGGAGGGGTTGGCGGGAGGTATTGGATGGGGGATGGGTAGGGGACAGGAAGAAACATTATTAGCATTGAGTAGTATAGTAGTTTTAGTTCGTTTAGTTTAGTTTTATTGCATTTAGTAGCATAGTTCATCAAAGAAATAATGATGATAGTTAAGATAATAATGATAAAAGTGAATAGTAATCTTAGTATTGATGATAATGATAACGAGAAACACATGCATGAACATCATCGCAGAGAGAGAGAGAGAGAGAGAGAGAGAGAGAGAGAGAGAGAGAGAGAGAGTGTGTGTATGCGTGTGTGCGGCATATGATTTTTGCTGTAGCTGTGTAGCCGACTAGCCGTGTAGCGAAACAAAGTACAGCTTATCCGCGCAGGGGTTAGCATCACCACCACCAACAGCAACAACAACAGCAGCAGAATCCCCGCCATAAGCCAGCCAGCCAGCCAGCCAATCACCGCGTCTCCCTCCTAAACAAGGCGGAGCTAACCCCTGAACGCAGTAGCCATGTCATAATTTTACCCCACACATATCCTTCACACCTATGTATCTAAGTTATTTCACCCTTTAAAAATAGGATAGTAAGATGGTTTCATGAGGATAGGTTAATATGGTCTAGGTTTTTGGTGTGTAGGTTTGTTTGTAGTAGTGGTAGAAGGAGTAATGCCAACACGTGGTATACCAGATGTCGGCTGTTCGGACGGGCAATATTTTTTTTTTTACACGGGCGAAGTTCAGTTGTGTCGGAGTGTTGGTGACGGGAGGGTGTTGCTTTTGAGAGGAGATCTGTACCACCATTCAAGCCCCCACCTGTTGCATACATCATTGTGTAGTGTACCGTGTGTGTGGCACATTATACCTTACCTGTGTTTACCTCAACTCTTAACTATTGTGGCGTTTATGTGTAGTGTTTGTGGTGCTCAAGAAACCGAATAAGGAAGCGGCAAGGACATCACACACACACGCGTAGACACACTCACTCACACACACACACCACACCTGGATATTGTGAAGTGATTCTGTGATGTTCCCAATGAGTGCGTGAGTGTGTGACATCCTCTACCACCATCACTACCACCATGGAATACCACCACCACCACCACCGTCGTCACCGTCACCGTCACGTCATGGCCAAAGTCTTCTGCTGCTAATAGGTGAGTACTGAAGAACCATATCAGAGGCGAGCTTGGACCTGTACCGCCTTTCCTTACCTCTTATAAGTATGTTTGGGGACAGGAATAGAGTCATGGCTTTGATGTTTTAAAGGTTTTAGTATCCCGGGTGAAATAACCAAGGGAAGAGTTGACAAGGCTGTTAACTAAGGAGACGAAGTTGAAGAAGGACCTATGAAGCGACAAATGTCATAAGATGATACAAGACAAGTGTGTATGGTAAATGTCGTGTGGTGATGCAAATAGTGATGATACGCCGATATGATGAGGTGAGATAAAGTGGTGTAATGCGAGAAAAGTGTTAAATGGTAGATATTCAAAGATACAACATTAAAAGCAAAATAATACATGATTTGCTACCGTGCCCATCCGTGCCGTGCCCTGGCGTGCCCACCGGTCAGGGTCACTATGCGGTACTGGTGACCTGCATGACCCCGCCGTGACCCGAATCCTCAGCAGTAACCTGGATAGCCTTGGTGTGCCTTGACTTGTGCCGCCCTTTGCATTGCATTGCTCCAACACACCTGAAACTCTTACTTTTTGGGTATTGAAGTGTTAATTTCGCGTCAATTTTGTTCAGGTGTTGCACTCACTCACTTTTTGGGGTACTGAAAGGTTGAAGTCGCGTCAGTGTTAGGTGCAGGACGTCACCCTACCCATTGCATTTAGAGAGGACGCAACACTACCCATTACATTGCTCCAACCAAAGACTACTGTATACAGTAGTCTTTGCTCCAACACCCCTGAAACACACTTTTTGGGTACTGAAGTGTTGAATTCACGGTAATGTTAAAGTTTTGCATTGAGGACATAACTCTACCTTTTGTATTGCACCAACACACCTCAAACTCACACTTTTAGGGGTTCTGAAGTGTTAGATTCGCTGCAATGTTAACTGTTGCCCTCACTCACACTTTTTGGGGGTACCGCGTACCCATAAAGTGTTGAATTCGCTCGCGTCTATGTGAAGTGTTGCATTGAGGACGTCGTGGGTTGTGACCTGACCGACCGCTTCATTTCCATCACAATACCCTGCTGGCACGTGGAGGGGCTGTCTTTTTCTTCCTTTTCCTTTACCTTTCTTTCTTTTTGTGTGTGTTCTTTTTATTCGGTGTGCAAGTATCATGTTTGGTGTTGGGAGTGAGTTCAGTGTTGAGACGCGATGTGACAAAGCGTCTGATTACCATAACAAGAGTCTAGATGATTCTCTTTGCTCTTGGCTTTCCCCTTTCTTTTTTTTCTTTCTTTTTCTTTTTCGTTCCTTGTGTCATTTGATTAGGACGGACTTCGTTTTTCTTTTCTTCTTTTTCTTCTTCTTGTGACCTTTTCGCTTAGTGTCGCTTCATAGGTCCTCTTCAAACTTCGTCTCCTTAGTTAACCTATTCTTTAGTTAGCTTGGTTAACCTATTCTCTATTCGTATTTTTTTTGTCTCTTTGTTATCTATCTATTTTTAGTACAGTTGATTTTGTTATTTTTGAAGGATTATTAATTTCTTCTCTATTTTCTAATTTCTTTTATTTTTCACCAGCCTTATTTCATAACCTCCAATCAACTAATTTCCTATTCACGTAAACAAAGAAAACACTCAAGCCTTTCGTAAGTTACCACAACACGCGACCTTCAAGCGAGAGTTAATGTATACAATAAGTCTTAAAGGTCTCGTTAGCGTGTTGTAATGTGTGTTCTGTTCCCCGTGACCTAACAACACCCACGCACCCTTGACCTGAGGCCCCGCCGAGGAGAGGCACGGAAGCCCCTCTCGGCCTCCCCGGCGGGTCAGGAGCCGCCGGGGTCATCTCAGAAGGGCCTGAAGAGAAGCCTTGTAGGGGATTACACACCGCGTGTTTCTTCGTCTTTCTTACTTGCAAGAATTTTTTTGTTATATGGGTGTGTGGGGTTCGAAGTAGTAGTGGTAGTAGTAGCATCAGGAATAGTAGTAGTTGTTGTGGTAGTGGTAGTAGTAGTAGCAGCAGCAATAGTAGTCGTAGCATCAGCAATAATAGTAGTTGTAGTAGTGGTAACATCAGCAATAGTAGTAGTAGCAATAACAATAGTAGTAGTCGTAGCATCAGTAAAAGTAGTAGTTGTTGTAGCAATGGTAGTAGTAGTGTAGCAGCAATAGCAGTATAAATTGTAGATTTCTAATTCTAATTGTAGTAGTAGTAGAAATAAAAAAGAATCTTGTTCCTATTCTCTTATCGCTATTTGACACACACACATAGTCACTTAAGTTATGTCTAGGCCGTGATTTATCCTCTCTAGTTGTTAAAGAAACCTAACAATTAGTACCAACACGACGCCTTGCCTTTGGTGTAGGTCCAACTCGCCCCATTTACGATATCCAACTCTGCTCACCTGGTGAACCAACTCGGACCATTTTCGAATACCAGCTAGGCCCGCCAACGGACCATTTTAAATGCAAGCTTCGATCTCTCATTCAACTCACCAAACAACTTTTGAACTTCTTGATTGAACGTTCAAATCAACAAAAATACAAATGTCAAGTTTCGATACTTCGATCTCGCATTCAATGCTTGTCCTCAAGTTTAGTGAAAAATAAACAGGTTACAGTTGGCGACAATCATGAAATAAATATATGTTTCATAAGTTTTAGCACATGTTTTCTATCAGTACAAAAATTAGTGCATATGAAAATAATAAATATATTTCATGTCTTAGCAAGTGTTTCCGGGCCGAGTTGGTACACACAATGGGCCGAGTTGGTATGAGTGGGCCGACTTAGTCATGGGCCGAGTTGGCCTGCAACCTTGCCTTTGTACCCTAAGCTGGACGCACAAAGACACGTAGGTAATATCAGTTTTTAGCTCCCATGTCGCTTTCAGTCATTTTATCGGTGTTGTGAAACTTTTAGCCTCGGGTGTTTTTGTGGCAGTGCACATGGTGAGTGAGGCATGTTGGGGTTACGTAGGGGGGTGTTGGGGCTTAGAGGGAGGGGAAGAGAGGGGGGCAGGGCTAGCAATGGTGAGTGAGGCTTGTTGCGGTTACGTAAGGGGGTGTTGGGGTTTAGAGGGAGGGGAGGAGAAGGGGGCAGGTTCAAAGTTGGCAAAACATCAGGTGTGTTTGGTGTTTTGGACTACATCAAGGTGTGTTTGGTTCATGTTTTGGTTTCACACCTGAGTTTCACAAGAGTGCTCACCTGCGTGTTCCGTCACTTTCTTCTCTTCAGGCTCAAGGGCTAATGAGACGGATATGAGCACCGAGGCCACGCGCAGTAGAGTGTATGCCCCTATCTTTACTTACTTACTCACCTGCGCGTTTCTTCCCTGACTCACTTCCTCACCTTAATTCCCGTATACTTCGTGACTCATTCCTCACTACCTGGCGGGCGTGAGTCAGGCAGGCGTGATGGCATCGTCATTCATAGCGTGGGTGACTGGGCGTGGGGAGGTAGCGGTGATCAGGCTGCCATAACACAAAAAGTTATGACTAAGTGAAAATAGTGACACCCCAAACTCAGTAGCGACAACAATGCATGTGTCAGCAGTTACGCGGCATAACACCTTAACCCTCTTCCCTCCCCTCCCCCTCCAAAGCTAGCGTGAAACAGTGTATGTATGTGTGTGTTTTTATTAGTTTATGGAAGTATTCTTTGTTGGACTAGTTTGTTACTCATTAATTTGTGAGAAGGTTTCCTATTTAGACATGTTTTGTCTAATTATCAAAAATGTATGTAATTTTCAATGCTGTAGTCATTAGATATCTATCTATTTATCTTATCTAGATAGGACACTAGACAGGAATTACCTCGTGTAGGTCTCGCGGCCACTTGTAGCTTCCTTATTTTCTGATGTTCTTATGTGTGTGTGTATGCAAGGAAGTGTGTTTGTAGCAGGTGTCATTGCGAGGTGCTCACTTTACATACTCACGCTCAATACAATATACAATACTCAACGCATGCTCTCCGGTCTGGTCAAGGAAACATCGCGCATTGTCTCCAGGTTGGCATTTAGAAGAGTGTTGGTTGGGTTGGCCAGTCCGCTTCGCCTTGGATCTCTTCCCTGCCACTGGTTCTCCTTGACTCATGGCATTAAGTTACCTCGCTACCCATTGTCTGGCTGTTCGCTTTACCTGTTTATGCCCTTTATATTACTCCTTTATAATAGTCCCTTTATATTACTCCTTTATAATAGTCCCTTTATATTACTTCTTTATAATAGTCCCTTTATATTACTCCTTTATAATATTCCCTTTATATTACTCCTTTATAATAGTCCCTTTATATTACTCCTTTATAATATTCCCTTTATATTACTCCTTTATAATATTCCCTTTATATTACTCCTTTATAATAGTCCCTTTATATTACTCCTTTATAATATCCCTTTATATACTCCTTTATAATAGTCCCTTTATATTACTCCTTTATAATATTCCCTTTATATTACTCCTTTATAATATTCCCTTTATATTACTCCTTTATAATATTCCCTTTATATTACTCCTTTATAATAGTCCCTTTATATTACTCCTTTATAATAGTCCCTTTATATTACTCCTTTATAATAGTCCCTTTATATTACTCCTTTATAATAGTCCCTTTATATTACTCCTTTATAATATTCCCTTTATTTTATATGACCTGTCTATTCCCTCTACCTGATCTGGATGGAGTCTAATAATAATGATGATAATAATAATGATGATGATAATAATAATAATACCATCTTTATTTCATCTAGAGAGACAGACATCTTTACTTATACTTAATACTACAAAAAGTGATTAATCTTGCGTGCTAAATAAGTAATGATATGTATCTAATGGTATCTTAATGCTACTACCGTGTGTGGTCCGCGGTAATATAGAAGACCTTATCCCTTAATCACTAAACCTGGCCCTTGTATCGTATCAAGAACCAAGACCCTCCCGTCAACAGGAACTACCACATGTTGGTCTCACGGCCTCTTGTAGCTTCCTTATGTTCTTATGTTCTCAAGACCCTCCCGTCGAATACCCTCTCAGTTCTTGGTGCCTTTAACTAGAAATTGTTGTGTTGGAACTTTGCAGTGTTATGCTGAGGCACAGGGTATTAGGTGAGGCGGTGGTCAGGTGGCGCTACCTATATATAAGACCGGGAGTGTGGGAAGCGTAGGCCAAAAGGCAGGTTTAGGGATGGGAAAGAGTTGTTGTTAAAGGGCTGCTCGTGGGAGGTGTCCAGAGAGGCAGGTGTGTTAGGGTGGATGTTCTTGTTTTCCTTTAATTTTCCTATCGTTACCTCTGCCAACGAAGTTGGAGGGGTTATGTTTTCACTCCGATCTGTCTGTCTGTTTGTTAGTGTACAGGATTTCTCGAAAAGTTACCAATAGATTTGGACCAAACTCAGTATACCAAGTCTATTTGGTATAAGGAAGAACTGATTTAATTTTGGATGAAATCTATTGACAACTGTTGGCAACATTGGCAACCAATTGATTAAATATTCGGCCGGAGGTGTGCGCTCATACTGAGTGCATATATATATATATATATATATATATATATATTATATATATATATATATATATATATATATATATATATATAAAATATATATATATTATAATCACAACTGTTGCCATAGCAACCAATTGATGAAATATTCGGGCGGAGGTATGCGCTCTACTGAGTCCCCCCCCCCTCCGTTTACCTCTTGTTTTCTTCTCTGTTTCCTCTCGCCTCATGCATCAGGGCGCCGCGTCAGGTGTTTTTTATGTGAATTTTTCCTCTTAAATTCTTTCCCACTGCGGTAGATTTCCATGTGAGTTTTCCTGAAGGCTGCGATAACGGTGTGGCTGTAGAAGGAACCGCCGAACACACACCACATATATATACACACACATGATTTTCTTTACTTTTTCTTTATTTTTTGCTATTACAATTTACTACCCTTGGCGATGCTTCTGAGTTTGAGTTTGCTGTGCCCGTTCAACACACACACACACACACACAATTTTCTTTACTTCCTAACCATTTCTCTGTCTTTATGTGTTTTATATAAAGAGAAATGCATCAGTTTTAATGTTCGTGTGCAGTCAGGTAGAGATGCATATCATGTAAAAACAAAAAATATAGTCCATTGTATTGTAATAGTGCATGTTTACACGCATAACTAACTGTCAAACCAGTGCGTGTAGCGAATTTATGAGTGTGTGTGTGTGCATGGATTAAAGGGAGGAGCCGGAAAATGACACATGTTGGAAGCTTCTCATCAAATTATGTTTTGTTACTCATCATTGTGGTTTTGGGAATACGGGTGTGTGTGTGTGTGACGGGGCAGCCTTACTTATTTTCATTTTCTTTTCTTTTAACTTTTTCCTAGTTCTAATATCCCCTCAACTGTCTATTCCCCTCTAATATCAATGTCAATAGGGCAATACGTGTGTGAGAGGGGGAGAGAGAGGGGACAGGCGTGGAAAGAGATGTGGCGTGGTTGGAGGATGAGGTTGGAGATGGAATGGCACACTACCAAGCATATAATAACACATGATTGGGGTACTAGAAGGTGTGGGTGTGGTACAGAGTAGGGGAGGAGGGGATATAGGTGTGGTGGGGGGCATGACTGGGGCGGGGCGGGCGGGTCGGCGTAGCGGCACAATCGGTTGCATCACGGGCACAATACTGGTCATTGGGGAGTTAACGAAGCGTGTCATTGGTTCGAACCCCTCCCTCCCTCTTCCCTTCCTTACCCTCTCCCCCCTACACACTTACCTCCCCCTGCCTCCCTCTCTTATCCTCTCTCATGTCTGTCCTCCCTTTCTAGTCTTCCTTTCTCCCTCTCCATCCCACTCCTTCCTTCGAGATCTTTAACGTCCTCATCCATAATTTTTTTCCATTATTTTGCTCGCTTTTATTTTTTATATTTAGTCATTAAAACATTAAAAAAAGAGAGGGAGTAACGATGGAAAAGATTATGGATGAGGACATAATTATAAGAGATCGAAGGAAGGATTAATGTGGATCTCTCTCTCTCTCTCT
>JACEEZ010018480.1:20000-35000 GCA_016584305.1 Chionoecetes opilio
CATGACTCGTGTGTGTAGGTATCATCGTCGTCATCTCCCCCCCCCCTCTAAGTCATCTGCTGACGGAGGGGATGACGCTTCAGGTCTCCTTCGGTCACTTGTCTCGCCTTGTGTGTTTGTTTTATTTGTATTTTTATGTAAGCAGTTATTGATCACACATATGGCTTAGAATGTAGATAGAAAGGAGAGTAGATATGTATTAGAAGGTTATAAAGGTTAATTCAGTAAGTGTTCAGAATGAATGTTGTGTTGCCGGACTTATAAACATCGCTAAGCTTTACCTTTTGTCCTTTTGTATCTTTATCTTTGTATCTCCTATTATTATCTTCGTTGTATCTTTATCTTTGTATCTCCTATTATTGTCTTCGTTGTATCTTTATCATCACCTTACGTAGTTTGTTGTTATGTCCTCCATGCGTATCTTGTATTGTAACTGTATTTTTATTATTATTTCATTGTATTGGTTGCGCGAACTGTTTTTTTATTTTATTGATATATTTCGTTACCATTTTCCAATTCTCACATTTATTCGTAATTTTTATGGACTGACATATATTTTTTAGCATGTAACGTATTTAAACAGCTTTTGTATTATTGTGTATCGATTTCATACATTTCCACCTTCCGTTTCCGTCACGTGTGTGTGTGTGGGCGCCCCGAGAGCTATAGCCAGGTGAAGTGAGTCACCGGGGGATGCGGGCAGGTGAGGGCGACAGCTGCCCCGCCAGACACAGATAACAGGCATCAGCGACTCAGAGGTCAACACAGGGTTTATTATTGCAAGATAGTTTGGAACAGTAAAGGAAACAAGGAGCTCCTCGGGGGATCTTGTTGTTTTTATGGATTTTATTAATAATACCATGAGGAGAGGAACCTGTAGGCGGGCAGGTGTGGGTGAGTGTGTTCTTTGATAAATGTACACTTTACTGCCTTATTGTAATCCGTTTTCATCTACTTTTATATTTAGATACTGTTTAGAAGAAAAAAAGTACAGTTGATGCTGCGTGCCTGTCCTCGGTCACTTGTGTTGCCTTGATTTGTTGCGTTGCCGGACTTATAAACATCGCTAAGCTGAATCTTGACCTTTTGTATCTCTATCTTTATCTTTGTATCTTGTGCCCTTCACCGTGACTTCCACACCATTCAATATTCCGGGGAAGATCTTAATGACCGGGACCCTCGTGGCGGCGGTGGACGTGCCGGCCCAGCGGAGGGGAACACGGGTGGCTCACTGGCTCCTCATTGCCACGGAGCCACCCACCCGGGACCTGTGCTGGCCCGGGGAGGAGCCGTTCACCCGCCGGCCGCCCATGCCTGGCTGAACGTCGGGCCTGAGTCGTCGTGGAGGCACTTGTCGCTCCCTTCGTCAGCAGATGGCTTTGGGGGGAGAGGGGGGGGTGGGTGACGATGATGCACACAGGTCACGCTTCGACGACACCGCTACACATCCTCTTTCTCTCTTTCTCTATCTCTCTCTCTCGCTCTCTTCAAACACCTGTTATGTCATGTTAACAGCTTCATTTATATGTTTCAACCCCTTTTTTAATTTTTTATTTGTTTTTGTCCCTCCATCTACCTCAACCCACAAAAATCCTATCTTCCTCGCTTTACTACTCTCTCTCTCTCTCTCTCTCTCTCTCTCTCTCCTCTCTCTCTCTCTCTCTCTCTCTCTCTGAACGACGCCAGGAGGGAAGCTTGGCGTATGGCTGGTGGCGTCACGCGAGGGTGAGTGCCGCGGCGCCCACGTGTGCCGGACCGGCTGAGCAAACCTTGTGAGGCCTCAGCGAAAGTGTAATAGTTCTTTTCATGCGAGACCTTGAGGGAGTTAGATGGGTTAAGGCGCTGTGATGAATCCTTTCAGCCCCATGCAGGGTCCCAGCTCGCTCTTAGCCCGGCGGGGACGTGGCTCGCTATCCTGGGGTGATCACATACATTACCGACTTAATTATGGCATTATGTGGTGTGGCTTGTGGTGGAGGAGGAGGCGGTGCTGTTAAAAAGCCAAGCCAAGGTGGGTTTCAGGGAGGCAGGAATGTGGAGTGTAATGCGACACCGCCTCCACTCACTGGCAGCTCTCACCGCAGCTGTACCGCTATCACTCATACCTCCACAGCTACCTCCTTCCGCTGCCTCGCCTCGCTGTTCCTTTATAATAATAATAATAATAATAATTTTATCCTCACCCGAAGTGTGAGTAAAACTGGTAAAACAGCATGATATTATAGACATGAGGGAATGAACTTACTTAGTACATGAGGGAATGTACTAAAGCAAATAAGAGATAATATATACATGTGGGCAATATATTCCTTTACTGCTCCAAACTATTGTGCAATAAAAAAAAACGTGTTCACCAGGGAGTCTTATGGGAGTGATGAACCTCAGGTGAGCCGCGAAACACAACACACACGACACTTTCCTTCCAGGTGTGACCGTGTGTGTTGTGTACGGGGTGGCGGTGAGTTGCATCCTGACCCCACCACGCACGCTACCCTCACTATCTGCCTGACCAACAGCAGGGCACTTTGGCAGGAGTGGCACGTTTGCAGGCATCATTTTCACATTTTCACTTAATAAGGAGCATATTTAAGCCTCTCCTCAGCTTCCTTGTGTCCTCACTATCCCTGCTTTACCGAACGAAGCAACAGATGGGGCCTCATTCCTCCTCCTATAATACCCTCCTTCCCCCTACCCTCCTCCCTCCCCCTACCCTCATATACCCTCCCCCCTACCTTTATACCCCCTCCCTATCACCCCCGGACCCCGCGCTGCCATGCTGGTCGGCCGCGTTGAGGCGACCACAAACGTGTTGTAATCAAAGACGGACGCCTCGCCGCCTTGATGAGACGTTCCCTGAGCCTGCCGGAGGACGGGGGGAGGCAAGACAAGGCATATCTCAGGCTTAGTTGTACTATTCAACTGCTAAAAACTTACTGACTCACTCGTGGCCTTAAATGAAGGGGAAGAAGGAAGGAGAGACTTTTAAACATATCTTTCCCACCCACACATGGCTCAAGCTTTCCTATCCCCCTGATATGAGGTGCATGACGGGACGCATGACCTCTGTAGCGCCTTGCAAGTCATGTCTATATCTTTGCGGGGCAGGAGGGAGGGATAGACGGGCGGGGCGGCTCCTCATAATCAGTCATGGGCACATAAATCCAACCTCCACCTATGAGTAATCCTTTCAACACCAGCCTGGAACATCCTCCTCAGGGCAGCCTCGAGCCATGCCCTGGGCACCACTGGGCATTGAGGCGTGAGGCAGGTGTGGGATGCAGGCGGGCAGTGGTGGTGGTGGTGGTCAGTACGCCTCAGCCTCTAGTCCTCAACCCACGAAGTCTGAGGAAAAGAGATGCTAGGAAGAGTTACTACGGTGTTAGTTATTTTGGGCTGAGATGACTGACTGGTATTTATGTTAGCGGGTTGGATTAGTAGTGGATAGACTGCCTGACTGACTGGTGGATAGGTTGGCTTAATGGTTTGGTGGTGGATAGGTTGACTGGCTTAGTGGTGGATAGACTGACTGACTGACTGGTGGATAGGTTGGCTTAGTGGTGGATAGGCTGACTGACTGACTGGTGAATAGGTTGGCTTAATGGTTGACTGGCTTGGTGGTGGATAGGTTGGCTGACTGGTTGACTGGCTTAGTGGTGGATAGGCTGACTGACTGACTGGTGAATAGGTTGGTTGACTGGCTAAGTGGTGGATAGATTGGCTGACTTACTGGGTCCATTCCACGCATGTTTGGTGTTAGAGGAATCTCGTAGTGTCCTCTTTCTCTGTTCCCTCAAGGTGGTGATGGGACTGGGTGGGAGTGGCGGCGGCAGGAACAGTAGTATGGTTGGCTTGAGCTGAAGGGCGGCCTGAATCGTTAAGTGCTGCGTCCCGTCCCTGAATAGAGCGGCTAGAGAACCAGGTGGATAAATAACCATGTAACAGGTATTAGAGGGTAAAGGAAGGCAGAAAGGAATGATAACAGATAAAGATAGCTGAAGATGACAGAAAAGAGAGCAGGCGAGGAGCTAGGAAGTTACTAGAGGGTAAAGGAAGAAGCCTACTGACGAAGAGGCGAAGAAGGGAATATATAGAGAGAAGCGAACAGAATGTAGTGTAGACGAGGAATGACTGAAGGTGTATTGCAGCGGAGGGAGGGAAAGAAATGGAGAGGAAGAGGAGGGACTACAGCCAGTCGGAGGAAGTCGACAATTACCGTGGTGGTCTTGGTCTCTGTTACCTTCCACTCGACTCCCCAGCCCCGTCGACGCGCACCTCACAGATCGACAGCCAACACAAGACTTACCTACCTCTCCTCCTTTCCTATACCTGCCTCCTTATCCTACCTCTCTACCTGCCTCCTTATCCTACCTCTCTGTCTACCTACCTCCTTATCCTACCTCTCTACCTACCTCCTTATCCTACCTCTCTACCTACCTCTCTACCTACCTCCTTATCCTACCTCTCTACCTACCTCCTTATCCTACCTCTCTACCTACCTCCTTATCCTACCTCTCTACCTACCTCCTTATCCTACCTCTCTCTCTACCTACCTCCTTATCCTACCTCTCTCTACCTACCTCCTTATCCTACCTCTCTCTCTCTCTACCTCCTATCCTACCTCTCTTATAGTACTGTTTTTTGGCAGACACCCACACTCTCCCCTTTGTCGGCCACTCCAGCGACTGTATTATGCATGGAAGCGTGTGTGCATGGACCGCTTGGCTCGCCGACACTACAGCCAAGCACCTAAAGACACGAGAAGAAAGAGAGAGAGAGAAACGCGTCAGCCACAGTGTTGAGAAAATATTAACAACTGAGAGAGAGAATTAGTGACAGAGAGAGAGAGAGAGAGAGACGTCACCTCGCCAAACAATCATCATGTCAAGCTTAATACATGTCGCCAAGTCACGTTTCGGACCCCTAAGCAATGTCAAAGCCAGGCGTGACGTGACGGGAGACGAGGCGCCGTTGCACAGTGACTGGAAGGAACCTTAATACGCGTGTGTACATAACAGAACAGAGAATAATGCTTCATGGTGCTACAGTGCAATATCTATCTATAGAGTAATACCTTGGACCTTGATCGGACCTTGTAATGCTCTATAGATCTTACTACAGTGGACGTGATGTTGATGTCTTGTGGATGTCTTGCAACTCACTAACATTAGAATGATCGCATATGAGCCTTGAGAGATTTGAGTTCGTCAGGAAAGACGGATGAGAATGAGGATAAGTAGGTTTAGGAAGGAAGAACTAAGTGAAGGTTAAGAAGGAGGTAGCATGGGAAAGGATGAAGAAGAGTTGAGTTCGTAAGGAAAGAATGAGGATAAGTAGATTTAGGAAGGAAGAGCTAAGTGAAGGTCAAGGAGAAGGTATAGCTGGGAAAGGATGAAGAGTAAGAGTTGTGTTGAGTTTCCCGTCACTAGGATCGCCTTTGCCCTTTCATAAAAAACAAGGCGGGAAAAGGAAAGAAGGATGAGGATAAGTAGGATTAGCAAGGAAGAACTCAGTAAAGGTCAAGGAGAAGGTAGCATGGGAAAGGATGAAGAGTAAGAGTTGAGTTGAGTTTCCCGTCACTAGGATCGCCTTTGCCCTTTCATAAAAAAAACCAAGGCGAGAAAAGAACAGAAGGATGAGGATAAGTAGGATTAGGAAGGAAGAGCTAAGTAAAGGTCAAGGAGAAGGTAGCATGGGAAAGGATGAAGAGTAAGAGTTTTGTTGAGTTTCCCGTCACTAGGATCGCCTTTGCCCTTTCATAAAAAAAACCAAGGCGAGAAAAGAACAGAAGGATGAGGATAAGTAGGATTAGCAAGGAAGAGCTAAGTGAAGGTCAAGGAGAAGGTAGCATGGGAAAGGATGAAGAGTAAGAGTTTTGTTAAGTAGTAGTTAGTTTGAGTAGTGAGTTGAGTTTCCCGCCACTATATATTTACCTTCGCCCTTTCATAAAAACAAAACAAGGCAGGAAAAGACTGTTAGACTGCTACTAGGAAATCAATACGTGAGCTTCCCGCGTCTTTGGTTTGTGGCTACGTGTTGCAAATCATTACTAATTAGTGTGGGGACGGTTAGGTTGTGGTGGGGGGCCTGGGGCGTTTCCTGGAGGGGGGAGGGGGTAGCTCTTGGCTGGTTGTTCCCACACTATAAGCGGATCACCTCCCCCCCCCCCCCCCTGTGTTGACCCCGGTGGCAAGGAGGTGAACAGTTGCCCCTTGTAGCTCTGCACCTTCAGGGGTTGTGGCGCGTTAGATGAGGCCTCGAGGTGTTGGTTTAGAGAAGGAGGGTTTGCAGGAAGATTTTTGTGTATTGATGAGTTAATGGTGAAGGTGAAGGAGAGGTGCGTTGTTGAGGAGTAAGAACGAAGACTTGCTACTGCTACTACTATTTATATTACCACTACTACTACAACTTAACTTCTACCCCCATACCCTTATTTCTACTGCTACTACTATTTATATTACTACTACTACAACTTTCACTTTACCACCACTACTACCACTATTATTTCTACTACTACTACTACTACTACTACTACTACTACTACTACTGCAAAAACTACAACAACCACTACTACTAAGGCCGCACCAACAGCCAGCGTGGCCATAGTCTTGCTCCAGCAGCTTCAGGGCACACCACCTCAGCGCCCGGGTGACCTCAATGTGTCCATCAGCTCACCACCGGCGGCGACACCCCCAGGGACGCCACCCACCCACCAACACCCATACTGACCAGCCCCGGGAGTGGGTGGGTGGGCTTGTGGGCTGCGTTTCCACCCACTCCCTGTGTTGTCTCAGAACGGGTGGGCTAAGGGCTTGCATGGGCGCCTCTGTATCGGGTTTTTCAGTCATTTTTTTGTTTTCTTTACGTTTGAGCCTATAGCGCCTGTAGGCTATTATTTTACTTCCTTAGGTTTCTTATCTTCTTTTTGTGTTGTTCTTTCTGGGTTGCGGGACTTGGGACACACACAGATACACACACACACACACACACACACACACACACACACACACACACACACACACACACACACACACACACCTACGCACACAGACACACGCAGGCTTGTTTTTTCTTCCTTGTTTCCTTTGGTGAATTTGGTGTCTTTATGTGTGTGTTATTGTGAGTTTTTAATGCTGTTTTGTTGTATAGTTGTGTGTGTATGCAAATTCTGCAGGTTCCTTTTCGTGAACTTCCCTTAATTTATATCTGTTTTTTCCTTATTTTCCAAAGACTTAGTTACATAAATTGAGGAATAAGAAGGAGTGAAAGAAAATTAAGAGAAAGTACAAGTGTGTGTGTGTGTGAGAGAGAGAGAGGGAGGCAGATAGGCAGATAGTGTTCCCGCCAAAATCAGTCACCTGGATCAGTCTTTATTTCCTGAGCTTCGTGGATCGTCTGGCGTCACTCCACCTTTGTTTACCTTCCTCTTCCTCCAGTCTCTCCATATACATTCATCCTCTCTACTTTTTTCCTCTTTAATTTTTCGGGTTTGACTTTTTCCCTCTTCGTAATAATTAGTCTTCCTTCATTTTCCTTCCAGTTGTATCTTCTTTTGTTTTGTTTGTGTCTTACTTTTATCTTTCATTCCTTTTCATTCCTTTTCCTTAGCTTCCTTATGTTCTTATTCCTTTTCGTCTTATGTCATCCTCTTGTCTTTCCTCCTCTTCTTTTCTCTCCTAATTACCTTTTTTCATCATCCTTCCCTTTCTCTTCTTTCCTTCCCTCTCCTATCCCTTACACTGTTTCCTTTCCTTACTTTTTTTTTGTCCTTTCCTCCTCCTCTTCTTTTCTCCCAGTTACCTATTCTTCTTCCCTACCTTGCTCTTCTCTCCTTCCCTCTCCTATCCCTTACACTGTTTCCCTTCTCTCTTTTTTCTTGTCCTATCCCCCCCCCCCCCTCCTGCCTCTCAGTGTAGAAGGACGCGCCAACACAAATAAGGAGGAACGCCCTTGTAATGCTTGTCTTCACGCCCTCGATGATTCCACAAGTCACACACACACACACACACACACACACACACACACACACACACACACACACACACACACACACACACACACACACATTGAAGACGCCCAGTTTTTGTTAGTAAATTATAGCCATTTCATGATCTTTATATTCATGTTTTTGGTTCAACACTTACTGGGTTACTTATTTTCATTATATTTCACTAGTTTTCATGTGGTTTGTATTCATTATATCAGACTTTCTATCATTATTTACTACTTTATCATGTCCAGGATGCCTCTATGGAGCAAGTTTGATTTTTTATATTCATTGTTGTTGTTATTGTTATTTTTGGTGGTTTGGGTTTGTTTGTCTTGTGCTGTGGTGGGTTGCTGGGCTCTCATTGCTTCTATATTTATTTTCTATAATTGTGTTGGTAGCGAAGGTAGGGAGTTTATTCATTAGTATTATTGTTATTTTTTTGTCTGCCTTGTGCTATGCTGGGGTCCCATTGGTAGAAGTTGTGTTGGTAGAGGAGGTAAAGCGTGAGTGAGGTAGGCAGACAGGACGCTGGAGTAATCGGTCTACCTGGCGATGGCATTGTCGAGAGAGAGAGAGAGAGAGAGAGAGAGAGAGAGAGAGAGAGAGAGAGAGAGAGAGAGAGAGAGAGAGGTAAAAGAAGCCAAAAAGGAATGGAAACGAACGAAATAACCAGAATCCATGACAAAAAAAAAGAGTAATAACCTGAAAGTCAATTCCAGCAAAGGGCACAGAGAGAGAGAGAGAGAGAGAGAGAGAGAGAGAGAGAGGCAAGGTGAGGGAAGGGACAGGTGGGCCTCCTGTCATGTTTCATTAGACCGACCTTCCTTGTTTCCCTTTCCTTCTGTAGCGTCTTCGTCACCTTCACGCCCCTCACACCAACCCCCTACCACCCCCCTCACCCCCTAACACACGCCTTCCTCAGGAGCTATGCGTTAGGGCGTCATCCCCACCCTTAAGGACACGATAGAGAGGCTGGGTTAGTCTTTGGCGAAGCGGTTCTCAGGGTTAAGTCAAGGGAAGGGATTCGAACGCAGCGCCCTTCTAGCCGACTACCTGCGTCCTGAGGGTTGCCGGCTGCCCAGTTTCTTTGTCTTTCTCTCCCTGTCTGTGGCGGATGATTATAATGTAGCCTTTATAGTAGTAGTGTAGTAGTAGTCAGCTCAGGTCCTGCCCCGTCTGTCTGTCTATTGTCTTTTTCTCTCTATGTCTGTCTGTCTCTTTCTCTATGTCTGTCTGTCTCTTTCTCTGTCTGTCTGTCTCTTGTCTTTCTCTCTTTATGTCTGTCTGTCTTGTCTTTATCTCATTGTCTGTCTGTCTGCCTTTCTCTCTATCTCTGTCTGTCTCTTGTCTTTCTTTCTCTCGATGTCTGTTTGTCTCCTCTCTCTCTCCCTCTCTCTCTCTCTCTCTCTCTCTCAGTGTCTGTCGGTTGAGATTAGTGAACAGTTAAGTCTAAAGTGTCTGTCTGTCTGGCCTTCGCTTCAATTTTTTAAGGCTTACGTAATTCCCAACTGGTTTTTTTTTTATTATCCTGTTATTTTTGCGCAAGGTTAGCAGATTCTTGTTCCCACGCTGCTCTGAAGTAACAGTGTAAGCAACAGTAAACTATAACTCCAGTGGCCTTTTAAATTGTCTTTTTGGCGTATCTAAAAAGACGGACGTATAACAAAATCGGTAATGCTGGGAAGGTCTGAAGTCTAAAATGTCTGCCTGTCTGTTGAGAGAAGTGAACAGTTAAGTTTAAAATATCTGTCAGTATGTCCGCTCCAATTTCTTAAGGCTTACGTAATTCCCAACTCTTTTTTTTATTATCCTGTTATATTTGCGCAAGGTGAGGAGATTCTTGTTCCCACGCTGCTCTGAAGTAACAGTAAACTTATCTCCAGTGGCCTTTTAAATTGTCCTTTTGCCGAATCTAAAGAGATGGACGTAGAGGAAAATATGTAATGCTGAGAAAGTTTGTCGTTACTTGTTACACACACACACTGACACACACACACACCTCTCACTCCTACAGCTCGTCTAAATGTTGCTTCATGTTATACCTGAAGGTCTTTAACCCCTCCCCTCCCCCCAAAAAAAAGATAAAACCCCCTCTTGAAAATCTTGAGGTAATTAAGTTTACGCGGACATGTGAAATTCCTTCGATTATTTCTTGCTCACTTCGATTTTTTAATTTTTTTTGAGAAAAAAAAACTTGAGACACGCTCGTACTCAATACCTGTTATGTTCGTTAGATTGCTTCTGTTTCTTCTGTTGCCGCTGCTGTTGTGATGTCCCGAGGGCCACTTTCACGCGATAGATGTGACAAGTGTGATTTCTTTTCCTATTTATTTTTTTGAGGAGGGTCTGTTGTAAAATTTATGCCATGTCCCTCAGGCGGTGCAGGAATGAAGGAAAACTATCTCTCTCTCTCTCTCTGCTCTTTCTGATGTCCGTCTCTCTCTCATCCGTGGTTCAGTCTCTTCTCTCTCTCTGGTGAAATCCTCGTAGCCTTGTAGAAGAGAGAGTAGAGAAGGGAAACTGTGATGACTGGAATGAATATATGTATGAGCGAGAGCGATATAATTATTTACCTTCCTCGTTTGCAATTGAAGAAGGTAAACAGACGCAGACAAGTTACAAGAATAAGCCAGAAATGCTGAAGAGGGAAGAAATATAAAGCTGCAAATACTAGAATGGGAAGAGATTTTATGCCAGAAATACTCTAGGGAAATTTTTGAAGGAGAAATTCCTCAAAAAGAAGAAAATTTAGGCCTGAAGTACTAGAATGGGAAGAAATTATAAGCCATTAACACTCGAGGGGACAAGCAATTCTAAACCAGAAATACCCGATTGAAAATTTTGACCAGAAATTCTCAAAAATGAAGAAAATTTAGGCCAGAAATACTTAAGAAGGAGGAAAATTTAGGCCAGAAATACTAAAAAAATTAAGACAATTTAGGCCAGAAATACAAAAAAATGAAGAAAATTTAGGCCAGAAATACAAAAAAATGAAGAAAATTTAGGCCAGAAATACTAAAAAATGAAGAAAATTTAGGCCAGAAATACTAAAAAATGAAGAAAATTTAGGCCAGAAATACAACAAAATGAAGAAAATTTAGGCCAGAAATACAAAAATGAAGAAAATTTAGGCCACAAAAAAAAAAAGACAATTTAGGCCAGAAATACTAAAAAATCTAGAAATTTAGGCCAGAAATTCTCAAAAATGAAGAAAATTTAGACCAGAAATTCTCAAAAATGAAGAAAATTTAGGCCAGAAATACTTAAGAAGGAGGAAATTTTAAGCCGGAAATACTAGAATGGCGAGAAATCTAAAGCCATAAACACTCCAGGGGACAAACATAATTTTTTTAAACCAGTAATACTCAAAGGGGATTTTTTTTTTTTGTCTACCAAGTGCACGAACCCGCGCCTCGTCTGCCTCTCGCCCTCCCGCCACCCAGCTGTCGCCTGTCTGGTGTGCTGCTTGAAGGGCGTGGAGGCGAGTCTGTACCCTGGGTCGTGCTTTCTTTATGCCCTAGTCACAGTCAAGACCTAATATCTAAGAAGAATATGTAGGTTTTGGTCACAGTCACAGTAACGTCGAGGCTGAGGAAATACTCGAAAGGGAAGAAATTTTAGTCATAAACACAACGGGGTAAGCAATTTTAAGTCAGAAACACAACAGGGCAAGCAATTTTAAGTCAGAAACACAACAGGGCAAGCAATTTTAAGTCAGAAACACAACAGGGCAAGCAATTTTAAGTCAGAAACACAACAGGGCAAGCAATTTTAAGTCAGAAACACAACAGGGCAAGCAATTTTAAGTCAAACACAACAGGGCAAGCAATTTTAAGTCAGAAACACAACAGGACAAGCAATTTTAAGTCAGAAACACAACAGGGCAAGCAATTTTAAGTCAGAAACACAACAGGGCAAGCAATTTTAAGTCAGAAACACAGCAGGGCAAGCAATTTTAAGTCAGAAACACAGCAGGGCAAGCAATTTTAAGTCAGAAACACAGCAGGGCAAGCAATTTTAAGTCAGAAACACAACAGGGCAAGCAATTTTAAGTCAGAAATACAACAGGGCAAGCAATTTTAAGTCAGAAACACACAGGGCAAGCAATTTTAAGCCAGAATACTCGAGGGAAAGTTTTGTTACCAGAAATTCTCAAAAACCGATGAAAATTTAGACCAGAAATACTTTAAGGAGGACAAAATAAGCCAGAAATACTCTAGGGAAATTTTGTATATCAGAAATTCTCACAAAGGAAGAAAGGCTTTGTGATGCCCAGACAGGCGACGTGGCATTAAAAGTGTCGAGTCTGGGGCAGTTCTAGTTTCTCTTTTCTTTCTGCTGAAGAGATCACGTAGAAAAGTGCCGCCCTTTGTCTTGTACTCATGTCTTTACTCTCTCTCTCTCTCTCTCTCTCTCTCTCTCTTCTCTCTCTCTCTCCTCTCTCTCTCTCTCTCTCTCTCCTCTCTCTCTCTCTCTCTCTCTCTCTCTCTCTCTCTACGTCCAAAAGAGAGATTAACCAGCTTTCATTTTCCGTCGTTCATATATGTAAGACCAAAGCAAGAGTGGAAGATAATAAGGGGGGGAGGGAGGGAGGCTGGCGTGTCTCACTTAGCAAGATCAAGTGTGTGTGTGTGTGTGTGATAGTGCGTGGGGGTGTTTGTGTTGGCGTGGGGAGGGTGTGCGTGGGTGTAGCAAGGCGTGGGGAGGGTATGTGTGTGGGTGTGTTTATAGTGAATGCCTTATCTATCATTGGTATTGTAAGAAAGAAGATATTTGATGAGAAACAGACACACAGCTAATGATAGAAATAGGACACTTGGATCCTTTTAAATAATAATAATAATAATAATAATTTTCATTTTCACACGAAGGCATACTACAGTAAATATAGAAAACAACATAATTTCAATATTCAATAATTCAATAATATACATAAATATAAATAATATACATAGATAATAGCAAGGTTATTGACGATCCTAACAATTGTAAATACGATAGAATGAACTCTGAGCGGGATTCGAACCTGTTGAAGGGATGAGAGGTTAGAAGTATTATACGGTTTGTCTAGGTGGTGGTGGCGGCGTCCCTCGAGGGGTTCGGTTAGGGGGAGGGTGTTCTGGTGGTGGTGGTGGTTGAAAAGGGGGAGGGGGCGAGGCAGGAAGTTATACCCACTACCCCTTCCCTGCCCTTCCCTCCTTCATCCCTTCCTCTCCCATCTCTTCTTTGTCAGCCCCCTTCCACCACCACCACCACTTCTATCTCCTCCTCTCTTCCTCCTCCTCCTCTTCTTCTTCCTCCTCCTCCTCCTCCTCTTCTTCTTCCTCCTCCTCCTCCTCCTCCTCCTCCTCCTCCTCCTCCTCCTCCTCCTCCTCTTCTTCCTCCTCCCACGCTGTGTATCTCGTCTTTGTTATTCTCATTAGTTTTCACAACACTCAAGATAATCCGCTTTACTCTTTTCGTCTACTCCCCCCCTTCCTCTCTCCCCTCCCCCTTCCATCCTCCCCCTCCCTCCCTCCCCTCCAACTTTTGTCCCGCCCGTCACTCACCCATAGACAGAAAGACACTGTTATTTACTCTGTGTTATTCTGCAGCCTGCGATTTGTTCTTCCTTTTGTGTTCATTTGTGAATCGTGTTTTTTTTATAATTTTGTTCCTACTACTGATTTTTTTTCTTCTATTTTTCCTTTTTTTCGGTTCTGTGACTTTTTTGTAAACCTTTTTTGGTGAATCCTATTTTGATCTTACTACTTTTTTTTTCTTTTTCTGTTTTTTCTGTTTTGTGGCTTCCTTTTGTATATTTTTTTCTCATGCTCTCTTACTTAACTTTTGTCTCATTTTCGTTTCATAATCTTGTATATCAAATGTTTCTTTCTATTACTCTTTCTATCTTTAGTTACTTACTTTCTTTATTATATATTTCTTACCTATTATTCCTGTTCTTAATTCTTATAACCTTCCTTCCATCTAACATTTCTCCTTTCTCTCATTCTTTCTTTTTCCCTCTTATATATACAATTCAAATCAGAGCAAACATTTAAAAGAAAAAAGCTAAAAGAATAAAATACCAAATATATCGTTTTACGCAACCTCGTTTTCTGTAAATTATTAGGATCTAACAAAGAAGTTGATGCTGCCTTTACTTTGCTTTGTTTGTGTGTTTTATGAGCGTGTTCCGTTCTTTGCCTGGAGCGTGAGAGCGAAGATGAGTGGTGGTGGAGGTGGTAGGGAGTGGTGGTGGTGGTGGTGGTAGGGGGTAGTGGTGGTGGTGATGGTAGTGCTTGGGGGTGGTGGTGGTGGTAAGGAGTGGGTAGTGGTGATTGTGGTGGTGGTGCTTCCTCGAACAGCTCTCCTCTCTCTGTCTGTTGCTTGTTGCAGGAAGATACCCAGTTATTATTTTCGATATGTATCTTCTGTTCCCACGTGACGTCACTACTACTACTACTACTACTACTACTACTACTACTACTACTACTACTACTACTACTACTACTGTACTACTACTACTACTACTACTACCACTACTACTACTATTACTATACTACTACTACTACTACTACTACTACTACTACTACTACTACTATCACTACTACTACTACCACTACCACTACTACTACTACTACCACCACCACCACCACTTCTTCTACTACTACTTATTTTTCCATTGCATAGTAAATTACCCTAGGTTTTTTTGGGGCACATTAATAGAAGAGCTTACTACTACTAATAGTAATTTATATTTCAAGGTTCTGCGTTTATGCTTCTTTTTGAGAGTAAATATATGGTGAATACACTATTGTAAACTGTATTATGGTGAGGTACTGTAGTGTGTTGTGCTGTAGGAATATTGTATTATTATTATCTGTGCTATAATAATAATAATAATATAATAATAATAATATTGTATTTCACCCGAAGGTATAGACAGCAAAAGTAAAATTACACATAATAATACACACAAACTCATTAATACACACATAATATATATACATAGAAAAATTAAGTGGACATGC
>JACEEZ010018480.1:40000-47500 GCA_016584305.1 Chionoecetes opilio
GTGTGTTGATATTGATGAAGAAGTTGAAGCCTTGGAAGTAAATAGTGAAGCAAATGTTTAGTTATTATAGGAAAAGTTGATGATTGCTAAATGATATGAAGGTGAAATAAAGAAGAAATCGGAAAAGAGATATAGAATAGTATTATTATAGTAGAAAGACATGACTTGGAATAAAGAAAAAAAATATGATTGGAATATAGAAATTATATGAAGATGAAATAAACAAGAACTAAAAAAGAGTAGAATAGTAAAGTAGAAAAAAGTGACTTGGAATAAAAAAACTAATTATTAAAAAGAAAGAAAAGAAGGGAGTGAAAGTGTTTATTGAGGAAATGACTTAAGATTATTACTTCATGTCCCTTCTAGTTCCCTTCCTTCTTTCCCATCAGATTCCCTCCCTTCTGTTCCCATCCCTCCCTCCCTTCACTCTCCCATGACACTCCCCACCACCACACTCTCACGTAGGGGGTTGGAGGGAGGGGGGAGCAAGGGTAGGTTGTGGAACGTGAAGGATATATGGTGGGGGGAAGGGTGGGGAGGGGGAGCAAGGGTAGGTTGTGGGACGTGAAGGATACATGGTGGGGGAAGGATCAAGGAAAAGGAGGGGGAGCAAGGGTGGGTTGTGGCAAGGGGTGTGGGGCGTGAAGGATATGTGGTGGGGGTAAAGAGGGGAAGGATGTGTGAGGGAAAGTAGGGGAAGGTCTGGGCTTTTGATTTCTATTGATTTTTTTTTTTTTTGCAACTGTATACAGATAAACTGTCTTTTCGATTTAGTGGTTTCTTCTTATTGATTATTATTATTTACTGTTATTATTATTAATAGTTATAATTATTGTTAATATAGCTTTTCTGACAAGTTTCTCTCGTTTTTCTTTCCTGTTCCTTCATACCGGTTTTCATTCTATTCTTCTCTCCTCTTCTTCTTCTTCTTCTTCTTCTTCTTCTTCTTCTTCACTCTCTTCTTCCTCCGCCGCCATTAATTTGTGCGTCTCACGTACTTTGCTGTTTATTTTCTTTTTCCTCCTCCCTCCTCCTCCTCCTTCCCCCTTCCTCCTCCTCTAACACGCTGGACATGTAACTAATGACCATGGTGTTGTGATGCGTCCATTCCTCCTCCTCCTCCTCCTCCTCCTCCTCCTCCTCCTCTTTCCCTCCACATTTATCTTCTCTCCAACACCTGTTCCTCTCTCCTCCTCTTCCTTCTTCGTGTTGGTGATGGCTGTAAAAATATTTCATCTTTTTTTATTACTATTGAGGAGAGGAGGAGGAGGAGGAGGAGGAGGCCAGGAAGATGCTGGGTTATGCCTTACAAGAAAGAAGAACCAGTGGTGTGTGTGTGTGTGTGTGTCTGTCTGTGTGTGTGTGTGGAGGGTCAAATTAGGTGTCAGGATGAAATTTCAGTCATAATATACAAGTCTCCTCCTTCTCCTCCTCCTCCTCCCATGTGGCGTCAGTGGAATGCGTCAAGGAGGCGTGTGGTGTGACGCCCTTTTACGGTGGACGAGGAAGTAGAGTTCGTGTGGTTTGCGTGTGATTTGCGTGCATCTAGCGTGTCTCCTATCCCTCTTACTCACACTGACTAATGTATTTTTTCTTTTTTCCGCAGGTATGTGTGTTTGTGTGTGTAGATCTACCGGCCTCGACGTGGGTAAAGGGTGAGTCAGAAAGCAGTAGTGGTGGTGGTGGTAGTAGTAGTAGTGGTGGTAGTAGTAGTAGTAGTAGTAGTAGTAGTAGCAGCAGCAGTAGTAGTAGTAGCAGTAGTAGTAGTAGTAGTTGTTGTTGTTATCACTTATTCACTTTTCTCTCCATATGTTTACACAATTTTGTTTTACTTTTTTTTTTAAGGTTGACAATTTACTTCTTATTTTATCGATGGTGGTAGTAGTAGTATAGTAGTAGTAGTAGTAGTAGTAGTATATAGTAGTAGTAGATGTTATCACAATCAGTTTCTTCGTATATCTACACAATTTTTTGTTTTACCTTCTCAGATATTTTTTTCTTAATGTTTTTGGTTGTAGTAGTATAAAGTAGTAGTATAAAGAAGTAGTAGTAGTAGTAGTAGTAGTAGTGCAGTGGTGGTGCTTGTCCCATTCTTTGCCTTTCCATACATTCCATATATTTACCATTCATCTCATCTTTATTATAGTTTCCTATCCACTCCTTTCTTTCCCTTCCCTATCTTTTTTCTCATCCTTCCCATATACTCCACTTTTGTACCTATTGATCTTACCCTTTCTTTCTTTCTCTACCCCCCCCCCCTCTCTCTCTCCTCTCTCTCTCTCTCTCTCTCTCTCTCTCTCTCTCTCTCTCTCTCTCTCTCTCTCTCTCTCTACCCCTCTCTCTCTCTCTCTCTCCTCTCTCTCTCATCTCTCCTCTCTCTCTCTCTCTCTCTCTCTCTCCCCCCCCTCCTCTCTCTCTCTCTCTCTCTCTCTTCTCTCTCCTCCTCTCTCTCTCTCTCTCTCTCTCCTCTCTCTTCTCTCTCTCTCTCTCTCTCTCTCCTCTCTCTCTCCTCTCTCTCTCCCTCTCTCCCCCCCCCCCCCCCTTCACCTGATCCCTAAGTAAACTCTTCTTTAGTTTTCACAACATCTATCCATCATTTTATCTCTTCCATCATTCACTCACTTCCTTCTTACCTACGCAAATCCTTCCTTCTTATAACTCTCCATTTACCTTTTTTCCTCCTCAATAAACCCTCTCCCATGGTCCTTTCTCTCCCTCTCTCTCCCTTTCTTTCTTCCTCCCACCTACCTAACCCCTCTCCCTCCCCCCCTCCCTACCCCCAATCACTCTCCAATCCCCCGTACCAATCACCGAGGGACTTAAACCTAATCTCTGTTTTGCTCTGACACCCTCGACTTGAAGTGTTAATCCCTCCATTATGTAGCCTTTCGCTCTCCAAACTGAACAACACCTATTTACAAACACACTGCTCTCTCCCTTTCCTTCTCTCTCTCTCTCTCTCTCTCTCTCTCTCTCTCTCTCTCTCTCTCTCTCTATCTCTATCTCTATCTCTGCCCTTTGCTGGAATTGACTGGTAATTATTCATTTTTCTGGCATGGATTTTGGTAATTTCGCTTCGTTTTCCATTCTTTTTCTGCTTTGTTCTCTCTCTCTCTCTCTCTCTACTCCTCTCTCTCTCTATCTCTCGTCCTTCTTCTCCTCTCTCTGTCTCTCTCTCTCTTCCCTCCTCTCTCTCTCTCTCTCTCTCTCTCTCTCTCTCTCACAGGTTTTCAGGTAATCAGTCATTTATTCACGTATTTCTTTTCAAGTTATTGCATCCCGTATAAGTTATGTTCTTCTGTCACTTATAGTTTATAGATTTTATAGTTTCTGATCGTCTTTAATCCTTTCTACTAGACTGACTGTAAGAAGGATTAAAGTCGCTTATTGTCGCCTCTATAGATGACTTTTTGTCTACTACTACTTAGGATTCTGGCGACGGAGAACTTGTGTGTGTGTGTGTGTTGTGTGTAGGCCTATTCCACCTGTTTACTTCCGGCGTTGCGTGAGAAGTCGCCGGAAAATTGACCATCATGGATTTTTTTTCTTTTTCTCACACACACACACACACACACACACACACACACACACACACACACACACACAGTCTCTCTTGAGTCACTGAGGATGCACGTGAGGAAATAAATATATCCGTTCCTTCTTTTTTTCTTCTTTGTTTTCTTTTTCTTATTTTTTACTTTTTTTCTTCAAGTAAGTATTTTTGTTGTTTTTAGCGATGATTTTTTTTTTTCTCTCTCTCTCTCTCTCTCTCTCTCCTCTCTCTCTCTCCCGTCTCTCTCTCTCTCTCTTCTCCTCTCTCTCTCTCTCTCTCTCTCTCCCCCCCCCCCCCCTCCCCCATCCGCGTGCCTGCTGGTGCCGCCGCCCTTTGCCTTCCTGGGACATGGTGGTGGGCGGCGCCGTTGCTCGCTGGAGGCCGCCCGTAAGGAAGGCGAGCCAGGGCGTGGGCGAGGCGGTAACGGGACGCGCCCACGGTGTTGTTTGGGTCTCGTGAGGGAAGAGAAGGGAAGGGTATAAGAAGAGAGAAGGGGGAGGTAGAGAGAAAGGGAAGGGTATAAGAGGGAGGAAGGGAAGGGGGAAGAAGAGAAAAAGGGAAGGGAATAAGGGGAATGAAGAGGGAAAGGTATAAAGGGAAGAGAGAAAGGAAGGGTATAATAAGGTGGAAGAGAGGAAGGGGAGGGGGAGGAAGAGAGAAAGAGAAGGGTACAAGGGGAGGAAGAGAGGAAGGGAAGGGTATAAAGGGAGGAAGAAAGGGAAGAGAAGGGTACAAGGGGAGGAAGAGAGAGAGGGAAGGGTGTAAGAAGAGAGAAAGGTAGGAGTAGAAAAAGTAGAGGAAGAAGGAAGGGAAGGGTAAAGAGAAAAAGAAGGAATGGAATGAAATTTTTTGAAAAGCAGGAAGAGCGAGTGGTATCAGTATGCAAACCACATTTTCTTCCTGTCTCCATTTCTTGTTTTTCATTTTGTTACAATTGTATTTTCTTTTGTTTTTGTAATATAAGACAGCTGAGTCTTTCTACTACTACTACTACTACTACTACTACTACTACTACTACTATTACTATTACTACTACTATTACTACCACTACAACTACTATTACTACTACCACTACAACAACTACTATACTACTACTACTACTACTACTCTACAACTACCAACTACAACTACAACTACTACATCTACCACCACTACAACAACTACTATACTACTACTACTACCACCACTACAACAACTACTACTACTTCTACTACTGCTATCACTACTACTACTACTACTACTACTACTACTACTACTACGAAACCACTCATCCATCTCTCCACTTTCTCAGGAAATACATGAGGACAAGCAAAGTCATAACTCGTCTTCCACTTCCTCCACCCATTCTTCCACTCCTACGCCCACCCCGCCCTGCCCTTATTCACTCCACCACCTCCACCCATCCTTACCATCCTCACTCTTACTCCACCTACAGTATATCCTTCCACCTACGTCTCTCTTGTCTTCTTCAATCACGCTCACAGTCATGCTCCTTGAGAGAGAGAGAGAGAGAGAGAGAGATATTATGACCAATGCTGTATGTGGTGGTGGTGGTGGTGGTGGGGTGGTGGTAAGGGTTGCTTTTCTTGGCTAATTGGCTCGCCTCTTGACCTTATGAGTGACAGAATATACTTTGATGTGGCTCTTATGGCGGACTAAAGAGGAGGAAGAGGAGGAGGAGGAGCAAGTGTTTATTTGAAGGAGTGAGTGCATGGAGAGAGAGAGAGAGAGAGAGAGAGAGGATGGAAATGAAGTCCACTTTTTTCTCTTTACATCATCAAACAGGTTAATAGTGTCATTTCCTTCTATACCTCTTCTCCTCCTCCTCCTCCTCCTCCTCCTCCTCCTCCTCCTCCTCCTCCTCCTCTTCCTCCTCCTCCTCTTCCTCCTCCACATCCGCTCCACTTATTTATTTTCCTTCTTTGTGGGTCCACTTACTACCTTACACACACACACACACACACACACACACACACACACACAACACACCACACACACACCCACGCACCGACCACACACACACACACACACACACACACACACACACACACCACACACACACACCACACACACACACACACACACACTATCTATCTTTCACACGCACTCACTCACTCCTTCCACACTCCATCAAACACACGCCTTGAGAGAGCCAAAGAGAGAGAGAGAGAGAGAGAGAGAGAGAGAGAGAGAGACTGGCGTGGTTGTGGTTACTCTGAAGACAACCCCCACGACCCTTTCTTGGGTTTTCTTGGGTCCTGTGGGCTTGGTCTGCCTTCCTGTGGTGCTGCCTGACGTGGGTGGGTTACAGAAGGGCGTGGGCTCGCTCTCTCTCTCTCTCTCTCTCTCTCTCTCCTCTCTCTCTCTCTCTCTCTCTCTCTCTCTCTCTCTCTCTCTCTCTCAAGGCGTGTGTTTGATGGAGTGTGAAGGGAGTGCGTGTGTGAGTGTGAAAAATAGTGTGTGTGTGTGTGTGTGGGAGACAGGTATCCCTTCGTCAGGTTGTCGTAAGGGCGGGAAGAGGTGATGCAGAGAAAAAAAGAGGAAGGATTCTAGTGATAAAGCAGAATAAGAAGGGAAATATAGATGAATAGCTAATAACACGAATAGAAATCCATGAAATAGAAAATGAAAAAAAAAAAAATAATAATAATGAAATGAAATAAAACAAACAGAATATGTCAAGGGAAATATAGACGAACAACTAAAAAGAAGCAAAAAATAAGGGAAAAAAGAATGAAATAAAGCAAAGAGGAAATGTAAGATAATGAAAAGAAAGTAGGAAATATGCAAGGATACCAAAATTAAATGAAAATACAAGCAAAAAAAAAAAAGGGATAAAGGGTAGAAAAATTGAAATTGAAAGAAAATATCAGAAAGAAAAACAGGAAAATCACAAATGAAAATACAAACAAAAGGGGAAAAAATAGAAAAATCCAAAATTAAAAGAACATATCAAAAGATCACGAATTTCACACCAGAGACCAAAGTGGCTAAGTGACTGATGGGAGGCAAGCCAAGGGTTCGAATCCCGCGACAACCCGCCGTAAATGATGACGTTATAGAGAGCCAACCACGCGATGTTACGCCGAGATTTTAGGTGGGTGAGGCATTGTTGAGGGTAGGCCTATGGATCCCTGGGGTAGGCTGGGGGGGAGGGGGTAGTAGGCCTAATAACATTTACTGGTGGGGGGCTAGTGGGTCTAAGAACATTTACTGGTAGGGGGAAAGAGGGGGTATGGAGGGGAAGGGGGGTATTTGGAGGGAGTGTATGAGGTAGGGAGAGAGAGAGAGAGGTTATTAGGGAGGCAATATAGGAGAGAGAGTGATGCTGGGAGAGTTACTAGGGAGAGTATGGAGGAAGATGAGAGGAAGGAGGTAAGAGAGTAAAGGAAGAGGAGGAGGAGGAGGAGAAGGGAAAAGGAAGAGGAAGAGAGGAAGAAAAAGAAGAAGAGGAGGAGGGAAAAGGAAAAGGAGAAGGGAAAAGAAAGGAAGAAGAGGAGGAGGTGGAAGGAAGAGGAGGAGGAGGAAAAAAGAAGAAGAGGAGGAGGAAGGAAGAGAGGAGGAGGAGGGAAAGTGTATGCTGTAACGTTTCTCTGTAACTCTGTAGAGATAAAGATGATAAGACGGTGTTGGCTCGTTAGTGGGAGGAGGAGAAAAGAGAGAGAAAGTGAGAGAGGGAGAGAGAGGGGGGGGGGTGAGTAAGAGAGAAAGAGAAAGGCGTGAGATGAATACTAAATGACCTCTTTCACACACAGCCTAGTAGTAGTAGTAGTATTAATAGTAGTAGCAGTAGTACTAGAAGAAAGTAGCATAATAATCTTTAGTGTTTAAATAATTTGAATCAATTCGGAATATGAAAACAAAGCAACAATTATTCATCTCTCTCTCTCCTCTCTCTCTCTCTCTCTCTCTCTCTCTTTTCCTCTCTCTCCTCTCCTCTCTCTCTC
>JACEEZ010018480.1:55000-57500 GCA_016584305.1 Chionoecetes opilio
CGCCCCTCAACCCATGCGTACACCAAGAGTGCAAGGTGCCTCTCCTCCTCCTCCTCCTCCTCCTCTTCCTCTTCCCTCCTGAAATAGGATGTGGAAGGCCACCGAAGCTGCCACGCAAAATCTATCACGGACAGCTATCAGAGTGGTCTAGATAATTACCCCACACACACACACACACACACACACACACACACACATTCTTGCTTCCTTCATCATTAAATAGTTCACATGTAGGTTGGTGAAATGTCCTTCCCCTTATCTCTCCCTCCCTTCCCCTCTATCCCCTCCCAACCTCCTCTCCCCTCTCCCCTCCCCCCTCTCCTCCCTCAAGTAATGTCCCCCCGAGCACTCTCTCTTTTTTCCAACTTTCCACCAAACTTTCTCTCAAGGTCGGCAGGATTTCCCTCCGTCACCAACACACGCGTTGTTCTGCCTGCTGCCCCTCCACACTCCATCTTCCTCACAACCTTTCCCCTCACCTACACACAAAAGTCTAATCTTCGTGCAATCTTTTCCCAGCGAGGTCATTACTTTTCCCCTCACACACCCTTACCCATCACACACCCTTCCCTCACACACACACCCTTCCCTCACACACACACCCTTCCCTCACGCCTTTCTCTCCCTCAACCTTAGTTACCCTACATATAAAAGTCTTTCCTTCGTGCAATCTTTTCCCAGCAAGGTCATTTATTTTTCCTTGGTTTTGTTTCCCTTTTCTGCTACAAAGGATATCACAGTGCACTACCAACCCCTATATCACCCCCACACACACACTCACACACCACCAACACCCCTCCAGACCTATAGTGCGTGATTATAGAAAAGAGTGAAGCGTGGAGGTATTGCGAAGGTGTAAACAAGAATGGTTGCAAAAGAGTACAGGCCGTTCAGTACCAGTTTAAAAGCAAGTAGAGCGTGAAAAACGGATTTCTCTCGAGAACTGAGTAAGGCAGTGGGTGGTGGGCGGTGGGTGGGTAGGGGTGGGTGGTCGGCTGTTGAGTGTGGGTGTGGGATGTGGGCGTGTAAGGTTGTGGGTTGTGCGTGGTGGGCGGTGGGTGGTGGGTTGTGGGTGTTCTGTCTTCAGCTTCTCCCGGTGGTCTTGGCTCACGCAGACAGACGCCCCGTGAGTGTTGGGTCTTCCCTTGAGTGTTAGGTCTGCCCTTGAGTGTTAGGTCCTTCCTTAAGTGTTAGGTCTTCCCTTGAGTGTTAGGTCCTCCAGGCATGAAGAGACGGGACGGGGTGGAAGGAGGACAGTACCTATATATAAATGGAAAAAAAAGTTTGTTATTTTTTGCTTTTCCTTGCTATTGACAACCTTTTCATTATTTTACCTTATTTTCTTATTGTTTACCTTTTTCTATTGGTATTCACAAGACAGTAAATTGATTCTATGTCCCCATGTATTATTATCATGTCATCATGTCTGACCTGTTGAATCATTGACCTCTTTATCCTACAATATTAATACATACGAGAACCCCCCCCCCCCCCCCCCCCCCCCCCACTTGTATTTAAGGCAGTGTAAGACGATAAATAAGTGAGTATCAGGAAAACAAGTGAGTAAGATAAGTATGCGTATGACTATAGTCTATTTTTTTTAACGTGGCCAAAATTCCGTTCTATCTTAAGGTCTCATGCTTAAAATGATGCCTATGTTTACCTGATATATGGTTAACTATGATAAAATACAACTGAAATTTAGAAGAAGTGTATTATTCCCTTCTCCTGGCATCAAATATCAGTCAGTAAGCAGCAAGGGGGCAGGATTTTTGCCTCGTTAAAAAAATAGACTATAGGTTGAAGTGGGTCAGTACTGGAATATAGGTAGATGAGTGAGACAAGAGTAGAGGAGACCTACATACCACCACCTCTGTCTCTACTTGCCCGGAGCCCTTTTGCCTAACTCCCTACCTCTGTAATCACCATCATCATACGTCTGTAGGGCACCAGGGGCTTAGGGATGCTGTGCCCTGTGGTGGTGATAGGGGCAGGGATAGAGGCCTTCACTTACCCTTCTTGTTTCGAGTGTATGTACAGATATTTTAAGTCATACAGTGGTTGAAGGAAAGGATATGTTGTTGTTGGTGTTGTGTATTGGGAAAGGGATGGAAGGGAAGGAGAAGAAAGGGGAAAGGAGGAAAGGGATGGAAGGCAAGGGAATACATAGGGAAGAGGAAAGGAGGGGAGGAAAGGGAAGGGGAAGAGAGAGGGATGACAAATGAGGGCTGAGTGGATACATGTTAGGACAATAATTATGCACGGGAGGCAAATCAAGGCAGGACATGGAGAAATAAGGACATACCAGGCTGTATACACGTATGTTTGTGTATTACATGCGGTTACCTAACGTGCACACAAAGGCATCTCATTCTTTCTTCTACTATTATCCTCGTCCCTCCTTCCCTTCAAATTGCTATCTTTTCAATCTTTTCTTTCCTCATCCCCTCCCTTCCCATCCAATTTCTATCCTCCTAATCTTTTCCTATCCTCTCCTCGT
>JACEEZ010018480.1:65000-67500 GCA_016584305.1 Chionoecetes opilio
AGAATGTCACATATGAGTAGGATTAAATGAAGGATATTGAAAGATATCTAGACTAGGGGGCGTTGGATAGTGTAAGGAATCGTAGGATTGGGTATAGGAATCCTAGGGTGATCGAAGGACTGAGACTCACAAATTAGTAGTATTCAGTGAAGGATATTGATGGATTTCTAGACATTGGGTAGTAGTAGGAGTGTAAGGACCCGTAGGATATTGTAGGAATCCTTGGGTGATTGAAGGACCGAGAATGTCACAAAGAAATAGGAATCTGTAAGGAGTTTTCGTGATAACACATCCTACAACAAAAGGAAGGAATTCTATTGAACTTCTTTAATAAGCTTACGTAGGATTTGTAGACGTAGGAAGACAGGAAGGAAGGAAGGAAGGTAGGAGGGAGGGAGGGAAGGAAGGTAGGAGGGAGGGAGAGAGGGAAGGTAGTAGGGAGGGGGCGGAAGGAAGGTAGGTAGGAGGGAGGGAGAGAAGGAAGGGAGGAGGAGGGAAGGAAGGAAGGTAGGTAGGAAGGAAGGAGGGAGAGAGGGAAGTTAGGAGGGAGGGGGGAAGGAAGGTAGGAAGGAGGGAGGGGGGAAGGAAGGAAGGTAGTGTGGTGGTGGTGGTGTTAAGGTGACATGTTAAATCAGCTTATGTTAATTTTGTATTTAGTATTTTTTTAGTCTTTAATGATGTGCCAATGGGAGGTGTCAGCTTAGTGGCACCTTAGGGTTTATAGACTTGACGTACGTGACTTCTTTTAAATAAATATAAGCTGGATGGTGTTGAATGAAGTGAAGGAATAGGTGGAGGAGTGGAGGAGGAAGAGTAGGTGGATGGGTGGAGGACTGCCTGGAATGGGGGGGGGGTTGGAGAAGGGCGGAAGGGGTAGTGTGGAAGAAGAAGAAGAAGAGGAGGAGGAGGAGGAGGAGGAGGAGGTTCGGCACTGGGGCAAGTTTCACCGTGCCCTCTGCAAACCCTGGCCGGCACGTCCCAAAAAAGTGCAGGAATGTGGCCCCTCACACCGGGTCACCTGCCTCCACCTGTACGCACACAAACACACACACGCGCGCGCGCCACACACACACACACACACACACACACACACACACACACACACACACACACACACACACACACACACACACACACACACATACACAGACACACACACTCAGACACACACACTCAGACACACACACACACACACACACACACACACACACACACAGACACACACACACCACACACACACACACACACACACACACACACACACACACACACACACACACACACACACACACATGTTCTATCTGACCATTATCCTCGCCTGTTATTAGCCCTTTAATGATATCTATATTTGCGTGTTTTGTAATTTAGTTTTGTCTTGATCTTTATTGTTTTTATCTGGATAATAGATTTAAGCAACATATTTTTCTTTCTTTCTCTTTGCGTTCTCTCTTTCAAGTTCACTTAACACACTTCACACATTCTCAAAAGTCTCCAATTATATTTCTCTTCACCTCCATAATAACATATCGCCCAATTTTGCCTTATCCCTTGTCTACTTAACATGTATCACTACCTAATAAACCATATTTTTCTTCTTGTCCACTTAGCATGTATCACTTACCTACTCCTTCACCTCAAAACTCCTATCTATATATCCTTCTATCCCCATCCTAAAAGTATTCCACGTTGCAGGACTCTAGTTAGCCCCACAGCGGGACACCTCTCCACTCTATGCCTCTTTTCACCTGCTCAAGAACACCTTTGATTGCCTCCCTGCTGCGTGGCCGATCATTCTGCCCACTACATAACGGAACAAGCTGATAGGGGGGTGGGTGGGGGCAAGGTTGTGGTGGTGGTGGTGGTGCGGTTATTGAGGCTCAAGGGTTAATAAGAAGAGGCAGAATGAAGAGAAGGCAAGAGAGAGAACCGTACTTGTGAAACTAATTTGTGAAAAGGGATTGTTATGTGTTAGGTTAAATTGTGTGTATAGATAGCTTGATTAGGGTTGTGTGTGTGTGTGTGTGTGTGTGTGTGTGTGTGTGTGTGGTGTGTGGTGTGTGTGGTGTGTGTGTGTGTTTGGAGAGAGGATAGTTTGACAGCCATGTAGACAGGTAAACAGATATACAGTAAGACAGACAGATTGTGACAAGCGATGAACTAGACAACAGACAGAATGACATGTAAGTAGACAGTCAGATATAGACAGATGCGGGGAAGAACAGACGGGCATCCACTTAGAGATTCAGAAAAGTGACTCGATAGACAGACAATATAGATGGACAGATAGACAGTAACCCGGGCATAAACAACCAAGTGGACGAGCAAATAGACAGTCGGATAGACAGGCTGACAGGCAACTATAGACAGCTAGACAGACAGACAAGAGGCAGACAAAAAGAAAAGAAAAAAATATACCAACCAGTTATACACACAGACATAGCTACATAACCAAACACACACACACACACACACACACACACACACACACACACACACACAC
>JACEEZ010018480.1:70000-75000 GCA_016584305.1 Chionoecetes opilio
CTCTCTCTCTCTCTCTCTCTCTCTCTCTCTCTTAACGTATACAAAGTACTTCTTGTATTTTCAACGATGATAAGATAAATTTTTAATGGCTAAGTAAAACAAATTATGTCTTCCTGTTCTTTTTTGTTTTTATTGTGAGCAGAATTCTTTCGTGTTATTTCATATTAACCTTGGAAATTTATCTTTTAATTTTTGTCTTGTCTCCAGGAAGTGAATCTATAGTGTAGGTTATAGTCGGTTATAGTAAGTTATAGTATATAGGTTAGTAGAAATAGTAGTAGTATAAGTTATAGTAGTAGTAGTAGTAGGTTGTAGTAAGTTATAGTATATAGGTAAGTAGAAATAGTAGTAGTATAAGTTATAGTAGTAGTAGTAGTAGCAGGTTATAGTAGTTGTAGATTATAGTATATAGCTGTAGTATAAGTTATAGTAGTAGTTGGTTATAGTAGTTGTAGATTATAGTATATAGTTGTAGTATAAGTTATAGTAGCAGTTGGTTATAGTATATAGGGTTGTAGTTATATTAGTAGTATATAGTAGTAGTATAAGTTATAGTAGCAGTAGGTTATAGCATATAGTAGGTTATAGTTTAGTGTACATTAGTTTGTGTGTTCTAATAGCCTGTACCAGGATGCGTCGATAAGAGAAACTCCATTAACATTCCATAACGCCGCAGCAGCCTGGAGGAGCTGACTCATGGAGGCTGTGTGGTAATTACTGAACAGGTCCTAGACAGGCTGTGTTTTGTAAGGCTGTTATAACCACGCCTCTGTCTGACCCTTCATACTGACTGACTCTTCTTCATACAGTTTTATTATGTTCTACTTAAGTTCCAAAAGATAATGGTCTTGGTTTAATGTATTACTTTGTCGATCAAAGTTTTCTGTTATATTTGATTCTAGATTTCTGAAGTGTAAGTTAAGTTATGTTTAGGTTAGGTGAGCTAGGTTTAGGTTAGGTGAGGTTTAGGGTTAGGTTCTTCTATATCGTTTTCACCTACGTGTCTTCCAAGTGGCATTTAACTCGATAGCATTATTTTAGAGTAGTTTCATACAAAACATGACACACAGAAGCGATTCGTCCACATTCCCTTTGAGGCACGAGCGACTAGATAGCGAAAATCAACAATAAACTTCTTTGCCTCCCTTTTACCCTTATTATTTTCCTACAACTTCCTTCTAGTTTACGAAAATCAACAATAAACTTTTTACCTTCCCTTCTCACCCACATCATTCTACAACTTCCTTCTAGTTTACGAAAATCAACAATAAACTTCTTCTTAACTTCCCTTCTCGCCCACATCATTCTATAACTTCCTTCTAGTTTACGAAAATCAACAATAAACTTCTTCTTACCTTCCCTTCTCACCCACATCCTTCTATAACTTCCTTCTAGTTTACGAAAATCAACAATAAACTTCTTAACTTCCCTTCTCACCCACATCATTCTACAACTTCCTTCTAGTTTACGAAAATCAACAATAAACTTCTTCTTAACTTCCCTTCTCGCCCACATCATTCTATAACTTCCTTCTAGATCACGAAAATCAACAATAAACTTCTTAACTTCCCTTCTCACCCACATCATTCTATAACTTCCTTCTAGTTTACGAAAATCAACAATAAACTTCTTCTTAACTTCCCTTCTCACCCACATCATTCTATAACTTCCTTCTAGATCACGAAAATCAACAATAAACTCCTTCTTACCCTCCCGTCTCACCCACATCCTTCTTCAACTTCCTTCTGCGGTCCCTGCGACGCCGCGATACCTCCTCGGGTGTGCGTTACAGGCCCTTGTGTGGTCCCCGTGTGTCGTGGCCGTGGGGCAGAAGGGGATCCTTGACGCCCACCTCTGCCAAAGGATGTCGCGTCATGATATCTCCCCGCCACCTGACACGCCGTCGCCACCCTCGCCTTGGCCGCGTCCGAATCAAGACTTTCTGTTCGTGTACATAGAAGAAAGTGAATTATTTATCTTTATCTTATTATATTATACAAGGGACTAGTCTATTTTTTTTAACAAGGCAAAAATTCCATTCTATCTTAAGGTCTCATGCTTAAAATGATGCCTATGTTTACCTGATGATATGGTTAACTATGATAAAATACAGCTGAAATTTAGAAGAAGTGTAGTATTCCCTTCTCCTGGCATCAAATATCAGTCAGGAAGTAGCAAGGGGCAGGATTTTTTGCCAAGTTAAAAAAAATTGACTATAACTAAGAGCAGAATAAATAGAAAGTACGAAATAAAAAGCTTATTCCTTAGCCTCGTCCGAATCAGTACTTTCTTTTCGTGTAGATAAGAGGAAGTTAGTTATTTATCTCTACATTACAAGGAAGTAGAAGGTAGAAGAAGAAAGTATACAAGGGTAGAATAAAAAGAAAGTAAAAAAAAGCCTGTTCCTTGGCCTCGTCCGAATCAATACTTTCTTTTCGTGTATATAAAAGAAAGTTTATATTATTCTTTACATAACAAGTTTTTCAGGACTAAGGAGGACCAAGGGTAGAATAAAAAGAAAGTAATAAAAAGCCTGTTCCTTAGTCTCGTCTGAATCAATACTTTCTTTTCGTGTAAATAAAGAGAAAGTTTTTACATTACAAGGACTAACTAAGGGTAGAATAAAACATAAAAAGCCTGTTTCTTGGCCTCGTCCAAATCAATATAAATTTTCGTGTAAATTTGAGAAAGTTGATTATTTTCTTTACTTTACAAGGACTATTTAAGGACTGAACATAAAAGGTGACAAAAATTGTTCTTATATCCAGTTTTCATATACCAGTGACAGTAGGAGACAAACATTTTAGGTTGTCCTGCAAATCCGCAAATGAAAGAGCGCCTAGTATTGTCATGCGTCATGCTCTGTAAATTAAACACAACTTTTTTTTTCTATTTTGATTATGAGAAGTGTCGTAATTGACCCTGGAGCTGTAAACACTAGGAAATATTTGTAAGTCATATCAGTCGTACCGGTAATTCCCAATAAAAATAATTTGTGTCCCTTTTCCTAGAGTGTATCACGGATATTATGTTTTTGTTTTACCTGTAATTCCTGATACCCCGCTTTGAGAGAGAGAGAGAGACTTCTTTATCCTAGGCATCCACCAATATCTATTACCTGCTTAGAGAGAGAGAGAGAGAGATAGACGTCTTTATCCTAGGCATCCATCAATATATATTATCTGCTTAGAGAGAGAGAGAGAGAGAGAGAGAGAGAGAGAGAGAGAGACTTCTTTATCCAATGCATCCATCTATATTACCAGCACCCACAACCACACACACAACCCTCACCTCTGGAAAAAAAAACCAAAGGTGAAGAAGGAGCTTGTTTCACCCTCTCCCCAACCCCCTTCTTCCCCCAGCCCCCTTCTTCTTCCCCCCAACCCCTCCCCCTTTTTTCCAGCGGATGGGGTTGATTTCCACGTCCTCCTCCTTGGGTTTCCCCCGTCAGGATGTTGTGGCGGGGTGTTGGGTTACAATGCCCGCCATATGGGTGACTTGTGGCCCGGGCATGGGTATTGGGTAAGGGAAGGGAGGTTAAGGTAAGGTAAAGGGTGCATCTGTTGCCTTCTTCCTTCCCTTGATTATATTAGATGCGATAATGAGATGGGCGCGAGGGAAAGAATTCTTGGCCATGCGGAGTTGTGGAAAGTTGTGGGTTCTGGATGGTGTGTGTGTGTGTGTGTTGTATGTGTGTAGCAGTATTCGTAGTGTTAGGAGAGTTTAGGAATGGAGTTAATCCTTAAGTTGTAAAAGATAATGCTAATGTTAATACTCTTGAATGTGACTACAGTACGGTTGACTTAGAGTAAAGTTTTAGTGTTGAAGAGAATAAGAAATTGTGTTAATCGGATTTTGAGATCGTAATTATGAGGTTTAGATGAATTACGAAACAAATATAAGTAAATAAAGGAATTTCAGACTACAATACGGATAGAGTAAAGAGTAAAATTTTAGTGTTGAAGTGAATAAGAAATCGTGCTAGTCGGATTTTGATACTAATAATGAGTTTTAGATGAATTATGAAACAAATATCAGTCAAAAGGAATTTCAGGAACATCAAAAATTATTTCTTAGTGATTGAAAAATGAAATTGAAGAAAAGAGGAGATATGAAAAATGGAGGACAAGGAAAGTTTGAGATGTTTGAGAATCATGAGTTTTAGATTAATTATGAAACAAATATCAGTAAAAAACGGAATTTCAGGAACATTGAAATTAATTCTTAGTGATTGAAAAGTGGAATTAAAGAGAGGAGATGGAGGAAAGGAGGTGAGAGGAGGACAAGGAAGGAGGTGTAAGTCAGGGATTCCTTTGAAGGGTGAAGGGTGACGACAACAATACAACATACTACCCCCATTTACCCCCCTACCCCAGTAACCCCACCCTCCAACCCCCACCCATCATTCTCCCTCACTCTTAACCGACAACGGATTATAATGAGCGTGGACAGGTGGGGGGTTGAGGGGGTTGGGGTATAAAGGGGGTGAGGGTTGTGATGGTGGGGGGGACTAGGGGCTGGAGGGGGGAAGGGAAAAGGGGACATGTATAAAAGAAAGGTGTGACGGTTTCCCCCCTTCCCCCTCTCCCTTCTCCTTCCCCTCCCATGAAGACTCAATTAAGATGTAGCTCGACTGGAAACCTCGGGAAAGTGTGTAGGGCAAATGGCGTCCACAAAACAATGGAAGAGGGAAAAAAACACGTGTAACAATGAAAGAAAGGGGAAAACACGTGTAAACAATGAAGAAAGGGGAAAACACGTGTAAACAATGAAAGAAGGGAAAACTCTTGTAGACAATGAAAGAAAGGGGAAACTCGTGTAAACAATGAAAGAAAAGGGGAAACACGTGTAAACAATGAAAGAAAGGGGAAAACACGTGTAAACAATGAAAGAAAGGGGAAACACGTGTAAACAATGAAAGAAAGGGGAAAACTCGTGTAAACAATGAAAGAAAGGGGAAACACGTGTAAACAATGAAAGAAAGGGGAAACACGTTTAAA
>JACEEZ010018480.1:80000-95000 GCA_016584305.1 Chionoecetes opilio
ATAGAAATAAATAGGATAGTACATATAGATAGATAGAAGAAATAGGATAGTACATATAGATAGATAGAAAGAAATAGGATAGTAAATATAGATCGATAGAAAGAATAGAAAGCACAGGATAGTACAGATAGATAGAAATATATGGAATAGTAAATGAAAAATAGTAAAAATAGTAAAAAAAATAGAAAGATAGAAAGTCTTGGATGAAGTTGCTAATACACAGTTTGCCTTCAATAATTGCCATGGATTGCCACTGTATTGAAAGACTTAGATGAGATTTTGTTGTTTTCTAGCAAGGGAATGAGGAAGTGAAGATTGAAATACTGGTAATTAAGGTAGACATTTTTCTTAGTAAGTTTATTAAAGGAAAAAATGCGGACGACAGGTTATGCGAAGGTATGTGTGTGTGAGAGAGAGAGAGAGAGAGAGAGAGAGAGAGAGAGAGAGAGAGAGAGAGAGAGAGAGAGAGAGAGAGAGAGAGAGAGAGAGAGAGAGCCCGTTAGGTGGGTGGACGAGATGCAGGCGAGTGTCTAACTCTAGCCTGATGTGGGTCACGACGTCTTGAGAGAGAGAGAGAGAGAGAGAGAGAGAGAGAGAGAGAGAGAGAGGAGAGAGACTATGACTTTCAAATATTTCAGATGAAGGCAGGTACTTAAAGGAAAGGATGAATATTTAAGGTTACGTGTGTGTGTGTGTGTGTGTGTGTGTGTGTGTGTGGTATTTGACCTCGTAAGACTAGTTTCTCCTTTTAGTCTTAGTGAGGGAAGATAATTATAATAGACTGGTAAGAAGGAGAAGAAAGAAGAAGAAAGAAGAGGAGGAGGAGGAGGAGGAGGAGGAGGATAAGAAGAAGATAATGTATTGGAAAAGAGAGAGATAAAAAAAGTGAATAAAAGTGACCCATTTAACACTTTCTTGCGTCCGTACTTACAAGAGAAAAGTGAATGATCGTAAAAGTAAATATTAGGAAGGAAAGTGTTATGAATTTATGTAAGTGTTTATGTGTGTGTGGAAAGGTGTGTTAAAGGAAAGAAATATGAACCATGAAACCTCTCTCTCTCTCTCTCTCTCTCTCTCTCTCTCTCTCTCTCTCTCTCTCTCTCTCTCCTCTCTCTCTCTCTCTCTCTCTCTCTCTCTCTCTCTCTCTCTCTCTCTCTCGTCTCTCATCGTCTCTCATCTCTCTCTCATCTTTCTCCTTATCGGTTCAGCTATCGGGTCATGCTCATCTGTTTCACGTTATCGGTATTATCGCTATCGGTATCTATTTGCTCCTTTGTTTAGGCCGATGTGCCGAGAGAATGAGAGAGAGAGAGAGAGAGAGAGAGAGTATGTGTGGCGTGCTCTCTGCCTCTCTCTCTTCTCTCTCTCTCTCTCTCTCTCCTCTATCTATCTCTCTCTCTATCTCTATCTCTCTCTCTCTCTATCTCTCTAACGTCCATATATAGTGTCATCAGGACGTTTCGTAGACAATGGAAGATGAAAGTGAGACCGTGAGCCGCCAAGTCCATAACAGGAAAAAGGTAAAACTACACCTAATTTTTTGTAATTTTGGATCGCGATATAGATAGTGTGTGCTCTGAAACACACGCACGCGCGCGCGCACACACGCACACACGCACGCACGCACACGCACACACACACACACACACACACACACACACACACACACACACACACACACACACACACACACCACTTTATTTTCGGTACTTCCCTCAATCTCGTTCACTTACGGGCTTATTTTTTTATTTGCTTTATTTTATTTTATATTTTATTTATTTGACATTAACTTACCTTACCTGTTCAACTTTTACCAAGCGCCAGGTGAGACCGTTCGTCCGTCTGTTTGTTTGTCTTTCAATTCCTACGTTTTCTATCTTATGACAACGAATTTGTTTAATATATCTTTATCAATAGGGTTGGCTCTCTTCACATAAGCTTCAATGAGTTGATTGTAGTAGTAAACGTAAAGTATTAGAAAGACAAAGAGGTGGTACATACTATAACGTGCTGTCTACCGGGACATTTGCACTATAGCGTGCGGTCAACCAGGACATTTTACACTACCGTAGATAACAGTAAAGTCGCCAGGACAACTTTTTTTTCTGTTTACAGACGTGTGGTGGCGTTAATACTTACATTTCTACATCCATGATTACAGGAAAGTTAGAAGGGGTTATCTGGATAGTCTGTGTCATTTTGTGTCTTCATCTGTGTCATATTGTGGCTATAAATGAACAAATTACAAAAATATCTACAAAGTGGCTACCAACAGTAGAGTCGCCATCTAGTGTTTATTTACTGAGTGTCGTACCGCTGTCTTCTCTCGCCCGAAAAAAAAACGCGTAGTGAATTTTAAAAACGTATACACTTGTAGATACAAAACATAAAACAACGCTGAAACAGAGTAGATTATACAGTCATGATATAAACTACTGTGTATCATCTTCAGTGGCACATACAAATCAGTAGTAATGCTATAATTCGTAATATATGGCGCCTGGCGACATGACTGCAGGTGGCGACTCTACTACGATAGCGTGCGGTCTACATTTCTTACTCGCTACTTACACTCTACACTCTTACACTTCAGGCTGCAACTTACTATTGCTATATGATATTGTCTATTATACAGTAGAGTATTATAGAAAAAACAAAACTTTAGTAAGTAATTTATTAAGCACAGGCCGATATTCCCCACCCCTGTCACTTTTTTTCTTTTTCTTGCATAACACTACCACATCGATGACAAGGCTCTGCTTCTTGTAGTGTGTCCAGAAGATTGCTGCCACGTAAAAACTTAACCGCTGTTTCTTCTCTCAAGAGTAGAGGGTTAAGTGTGTCAGACTGATGTTCTCGGCTCGAATTTTAGGAGGATACTGAGACATTACTTCGTTCATTCCTATTTTACAAGGTTGAGTAGGGTCCCAGCACTCAGGTCAGGTAAGGTCAGGTCAGGTGTGGACTTATTAAAATGCACATTAAAGCTATGGGGTAGTCAGGTCAGGGCAGGTGGGATCTTTGTAGACCGCACGTTAGGGGAGCGTAGACTGCAGACCCCAATGTAGACCGCACGCTATAGTAGCACCGACAAAGATATATCATAAGTTCGTATGTTTTTTATATGTATTTCTTGTCCTCTATACTATTTAAATGCGAGATTAAGATTAGTACGCAAGAACGGAAATATTTGAGTTGTTCAGCGGAAAAGATTGACATGGAGGCGTCACTAGGGAGGTGGAGTATGTGGGGCAAGAGAAGGGCGGGAAGGAAGGAAGTCTGGAGGGAATAGATCCAAAGGGAATTATAAGGATTAGGAGTTTGAGTGTGTGGAGGGAGAAGGAAGGAGGGATTAAGAGAGAACGCAGTGAGGGAGGGGGGGGGTGAATTCCTGTCTGCTGCTGCGGCGTTTTACTAGGATGTTAGTATAAGGACCGAAAACTAATGAAAATGTTTTAGTATCCCAGGTGAAATAGACAAGGGAAGAGTTGACAAGTCTGTTAACTAAAGAGACGAAGTTGAAGAGGACCTATGAAGCGATACTAATTTTCAAAGGTCACTAGAAGAATTAGAATGTTAGTATAAGGATCGAAAACTAAGGAAAATGTTTTAGTATTCCAGGTTAAATAGATAAGAGTTGACAAGTCTGTTCACTAGAGAGACAAAGTTTTTAGGACATATGAAGCGATACTAAGCGTCAGAGGGTCAGAGGTCACAAGAAGAAGAAGATGACGGGTCAATCTGGGTTCCCGCCGGTCGCCACCTGGAGTTCTGAAAGACTGTTAGCGTAAAGAAAGAAAAGAAAACAGATTTGGGAGGTCAGGTCACGTTGAGGTCACGGGGTTGCCTTAGTACGAGGATTTACTGAAATGTGTTTGTATTTCATTAGTTATGGCTTGCACTTAACTTTTCTTAACACAAATGCGACCACAGAATACTAGTAAACCCTGCAATGAAAAAATAAAATATAGTAAAATGTAGACAAATAAAATAATAGCGTGTATGAAAATGTGAGAAATTAAGTATGAAGTAAAATATGGGAGTAAAATAAAAGTAAAACCATCCACATATGTTACTAAATTCACCTATTTTCTATTTTACTAAAGCCAATAAGTTGATGATATTAAAAAATAATCAATCAATCATAATATCCTAGCGTGATAAAATGGATATGAAAGAAATCAATCAATCAAAATCTACTTGCGTGTTTATATAAATTACAGTGTGGGAACTTAGGAGACTCAGGAAGGGGCGAGTGTTCCCTTCGTGATGGGGCTGCGTGTTGATGGGGTGGGTGAAGGGGCATCCACCACCACCACCACCACTTGATGTGTGATTGATGGGGGTGGGGTGTTGTGTGTCTCCTGGGTGTGTGGTGGGTGAAGGGAGGGAGGTTGATTGAGGGTGGGTGGGGGGGGGTGATTGAGGGGGGGAGGGGGGTCTGAAGGAGCAGGTGGTGGAAGAGGTGAGAAGATTAGAGAGAAAGAAAGAGAGAGAGAGAGGCCTACACATTATTATTTTGATGTATTTTTTTTTCTTTGTTTATTTCGCTGTATTTTGTATGTATTAGACGAATTCTTATTATTATTATTAGTAGTAGTAGTAGTAGTATCATCATAATTATAATGATTAGTTTATTACTATTGAAATATCTAATTATACCAATATCAGTCCATTCTTTACACTTACCTATATCAATAATAACATCGTAAAGTAATCCAAAGCACTGATAAAAAACAATAATAGTACTTAAATAATTTCTACTAAACAAAAAATAAAGTAAAAATGTACTAAAGCAAAAAAAATCAAACAAGAAAAGTAAAGTAAAAATGTAAAGCAAAAAAATAAAACTGTCCCTTCCGCCCTTGAGGGTTGACCGCCGCTGTCCACCTGGAATGACCTGACTGGCCTGACCTGACCTCACCTGCCGCCCCAGGGGAGAGGGTCATCAGGGGAGCGGGAGGTTCTAAAGGGAGGAAAGGAGCTTGAGGGAGAATAGGGAAGGAGGGAAGACAGAGAGGATTGACCTAAGATGGATGAAGAATAGGAGGGAAGGGAGAGGAGGGACGGAAGGAGAGAAGGAAGGGATGGAGGGAGGAGAGAGGATGGAGGGAAGGGAGGAAAGGAGAGAAGGGAGGGAGGGAGAAAGGGAAGGACGTAGGGGATGATAAACACGAGTCTTCTGTGACAACTTCATTTGTGAATTGGACCTGAACTTGAATGATACTAATATTTTCCTGGTTATTGTTATTGTTGTTGTTAGTAGTAGTGGTAGTAGTAGTGGTGGTAGTAGTAGTAGTAGTAGTAGTAGTAGTAGTAGTAGTAGTAGTAGTTGTAGTTGTGATCATCTTCCTCTACTACTACTACTGCTATCATTACTACTACTGCTATCATTACTACTACTGCTATCATTACTACTACTACTACTACTACTACTACTACTACTACTACTACTACTACGTACTACCACTACCACTACCACTACTATTACTACTACCACTACTACTACTACTATTATTCTTATTCTCCTGTATCTTCTTGTTCTTCTACTACTGCTTCATGCTCTTCTTCTTCTTCTTCTCCTTTTTCTTCTTCGTCTTCTTCTCCTTTTTCTTCTTCTTTTCTTTTGCTTCCTCTTCTTCCTCTTTGGATTACTACTTTCTGCCGCATCAAAATCACCCACACACACAACACCACCTCGTCTCTCCGCCCGCCCGCCCCACGCCGCGCCCAGTCAAGTGATGGTGGTGATAACGAGGTTGCAGGTCGTAAATCGTTCCTTATCTCACCCTGGTGTTTGCGTGCTGAAGGGAAGGAAGGGGAGGGGTGGGAGGGAAGGGATGGTGGATCAATGCTTAGGAATCAGTTTGCAATCTTTTAGGTAACATTTTTCTTGCTGTCACGACTCTCTCTCTCTCTCTCTCTCTCTCTCTCTCTCTCTCTCTCTCTCTCTCTCTCTTTTCTCTCCTCTCTCTCTCTCTCTCTCTCTCTCTCTCTCTCTCTCTCTCTCTCTCTCTCTCTCTCTCTCTCTCTCTCTCTCTCTCTCTCTCTCTCTCTTTCTCTCTTTTTCTCTTTCTCTATCTCTCTCTCTTCTCTATAATATTTTAGGTTTTCTTACTGTCATTACTTTTTTTCTCTCATTCTCTCGTTCACTCTCATTCTCTCGTTCACTCTCATTCTCTCTCTCTCTCTCTCCCTCTCTCTCTTCTCTCTCTCTCTCCCTCTCCTCTCTCTCTCTCTCTCTCTCTCTCTCTCTCCTCTCTCTCCTCTCTCTCTCTCTCTCTCTCTCTCTCTCTCTCTTCGTTATCGTCTTCGCCCATCACCTTCGTCATCACTTTTAATCATCATTAATATTCTACCTCCAGGGGGAAGACGCTCTTGCCTTTTTCTTTTTTTCTTTTTGGCTCATCTGTGACCTTTGACCCAGCCAGCCCTTGACCCCCCCGGCCCTCTCCCTTCCCTCTCCCTTTCCTCCATTCCTCATTCATTACCTCCCTCTCCCTTCCTTCCTTCCCTCTCCCCCTTTCTTCCATTCCTCATTACCTGCCTCTCCCTCTCACTTCCCTTCCTTCCTTCTCCCTCTCACTTCCCTCCTTCTTTCCTCCCTCTCCCTCTCCCTTCCTTCCTTCTTTCCTTAATTCCTCTTTCACTACCTCCTTCTCCCTTCATTTCCATCCCTCTCCTCTCTTCTTTCCTTCATTCCTTTTTCACTACCTCCCTCTCCCTTCCATTCCTTCCCTCTCCTCCTTTCCTCCATTCCACAATCATCTCCTCCCTCTCCCTTCTCTCCCTTCCCTCTCCTTTCCTCCATTCCACAATCATCACCTCCCTCTCCCTTCTCTCCCTTCCCTCTCTCCTTTCCTCCATTCCACAATCATCACCTCCCTCTCCCTCCTCTCCCTTCCCTTCTTCTTCCTTCATTCCTCTTTCATTACCTCCCTCTCCCTTCCTTTCCATCCCTCTCCTCTCTTCTTTCCGCCATTCCTTATTCACTACCTCCATCTCCCTTCCCTCTCTCCTCCTCTCTCCTTTCCTCCATTCCTCTTTCACTACCTCTATCTCCTTTCCTTTCCATCCCTCTCCTCCTTTTCTCATTCACCATCTCCCTCTCCTCTCCTCTAAAATAATTTATCTTATCTCTAATGTTTCTCTTAAAAATTTCAATCATTCTCTCTCTCTCTCTCTCTCTCTCTCTCTCTCTCTCTCTCTCTCTCTCTCTCTCTCTCTCTCTCTCTCTCCTCTCTTCTCCTCTCTCTCTCCACACCCAATTATACGCATGGGTGAGCAGCGGAGTAACGTTTTCAATGTACTAAGTATGGTAATCACCGTCTTGCAAATAGAGTTGTGGATAATTGCAATATACTTTAAGGTTACAACACTTTTAAGGCCCTTGACAAGACGCCCTTTGGGAAGCCCGCTAAGACAAACACTTGGAGAGGGTGCGGATGAAATGAAGTTCGCAGGTTGAAAGGGCGGGCAAACGAAGGTGTGTGTGGTGTGTGTGTGTGTGTGGCTTTGTCTTCAGTTTTATTTTAATTCTGTGTTCTCATGCTCTCTGGAGGTAAGGAGAGTGTGAGGTAGAAGAGATATAGAAGATAGATAGAGAGAGAGAAAGAGATAGAAAGAGGATAAAGGAAGAGATAAGGCTTTGATGACTTTTAAAGGGTGTGTGTTTACAGGGGGAGGGGGGGGGAGGAAAGGGAGACAATCGTACAGGTGGTTATAAAGGTAAGGGAAGGAAGGGAGATAAGAACCACACGAGGAACGAGAGACCGATAGAAAGGTGATTGTTGTTGTTGGTTTCTATTATAAGAATAAAGGAAGGAATGATTGGGAGATAAGGGAACTTGAGACACCGCTGGGAGGAAGAGAGGGAGAGAGTGTGTGTGTGAGAGAAGGAGGATTGCTAGGAGAGAGTGAGAGAAGGAGAGAAAATGGGAAGGAGAGAGATGTTGTGCTGTGAGAAATCAGACAGACGTGAAGCTGTTAAGATCATTAGATGGTTATCCGGCCAGCTAGTTATCTTGGTTCATTGAGAAAGGGTGTCTGGCTGGCTGGCTGGCTGGCTGGCTGGCTGGCTGGCTGACTGACTGACTGGCTGGCCGAGGTCTTTGCCCCTTCCTGCTGTTATTAAGAGGCGCCGCTCTGCCACGACCGGTTCTCAGCATACAGTGACTTACGGCTACCCGAGACCCACCCGCCCCCGCCCTGCAAGTACAAGAATTATTCACATCGCCGCAAACACAGTCTTGGTAACTGGTAGTAGCGCGGCCCACCAGCCCTCCCTCACCCATCCCTGAGGCGGGGCAGAAAGACTAGTCTAAATTATCTTTTTTTATCCACATTACTGCAGCTCCGTCCGTTCGGCGTCCCGGTTTTCAGGGGTCAATGGTGAGGGAGGGAGGGAGGTGTGAGGCGGCTGTCTTGAGTCTTCCTCCTCATAAGGCAGTCAGCGGAAGTGGCGTCATTCACTCCTTATATTATGCCTCACAGTTGTATCTCTTTCTTTATCCTCGTATCTTTTTCCTTAGTATTTCTTTCTTAGTTTAGTCCTCCTTTCTTTAGTATCTCTTTCTTTAGTTCAGCGCTCATTGCAGCTTCATATTTTCAGTAACGTAGTGTAGCGTTTTGGGGGGTGTGATGGGGGGTGGAGGGGGAGGCAGGGCAAGAATGAGGGGGCAATGGAGGCCTCACTCACTCACCCATTTGCATTTTATTTGACGGCAAGACAGAATGAGGAACCGGCTGTCTATGTGAGTGGGGGTGGAGGGGGAGGCAGGGCAATAATAAGAGGGGGGGGGGTAGATATGAGAGGGCAATGGCGGCCTCACTCACTCATCCATTTGCATTTTATGGGACGGCAAGACAGAACGAGGAACCGAGCGTCTGGCTGGCTCCGCGTCGCCCGCACCGCCGCACCTCACTCCTGTTTTTGTCTCGCCTCACTCTTTACTGCAGTCGCCCCGCCGAGACCCTCCCGCTGCCCCTCACAGGACGCCGACGCCGGAACATTGCGCTCAGCTGGGGCCTTATCGGTTTTGTGGCCAGATGAGATGAGAGGACCAGATACAGTGAAGAAACAGAAGGAGGAAGAAGGAAGGAAGGATGAGGAAAAAAGGGGGGAAGAGAGGAACAGATATAGTACAGAAACAGGGAGGAGGAGGAAGGAAGAGGAAAAAAGGGGGAAAGAGAGGAACAGATATAGTACAGAAACAGGGAGGAGGAGGAAGGAAGAGGAAAAAAGGGGGAAAGAGAGGAACAGATATAGTACAGAAACAGAAGGAGGATGGAAGGAAGGAAGGAAGAAAGACAAGGAAAAAAGGGGAGATGAGAGGAGCATATATAGTAAAGAAACAGAAGGAGAATGGAAGGAAGGAAGGATAAGGGAAAAAAAGGTAGATGAGAGGAACATATACAGTAAAGAAACAAGGAGAATGGAAGGAAGGAAGGAAGAAAGAACAAGGAAAAAAGGGGAGATAAGAGGAATATATATAGTACAGAAACAGAAGGAAGGAAGGAAGAACAAGGAAAAAAGGGGAGATGAGAGATACAGATGCAGTACAGAAACAGAAGGAGGAGGAAGAAAGGAAGGAAAGAGAGGAAAAAGGAGGATATGAGAGATACAGATAACAGTACAGAAACAGAAGGAGGAGTAAGGACGAGGAAAAAAGGGGGAAAAAGAGGAACAGATACAGTAAACAGAAAAGAAGAAGGAGGAAAAAAGGGGGTAAGAGGTAAAAGAGAGAGGGCACTGACTGGACGGGCTAGCTGAGTCACCTTGCTTCCTCCGACCATCTGTTACGCCATTCATCAATATCTCGTCTTCTGATCAATATTGCACTCCCTTCCACTAACCTACGCGTCACTCTACCAATGAAAAATCAATATAATAGGTCTTCATTCCCATGGGCCTCTTCAGCGTCTTGTCAGCGGGGCACACGAAGAGACATGACAACCGCGATAGGCAAGCTTCAAGGTGCGGCAGCGGGGCAACACACGCACCCTCCCGCACTCGTTTGGTGGAAGGGAGTTGTGTTTTTCTGACCTTTTCTTTTATTGGAGGTGTTATCTGTTGCCTTCTGTCTGTCGGGGGTTTATAGTGGTGGTTTTTTGTGGTTCCTTATCTGGTTAATTTAAGGGTACAGGTATAGAGGGTGGAGGCCATGCAGTGTAATGATCTTATTGAATGAAGTGATGCAGAAAATTAGGATAACGGGTATAGTTTTTTGTTGAGTGATATTACAGTAGTAGTAGTGGAGGCAGCAGTAGGTTGATTTTTTTTTGTAGTAGTAGTATAGTAGTGGAGGCAGTGTAGTAGTAGTAGTTGTATAGTAGTGGAGGCAGCAGTAGGTTGATTTTTTTTTGTAGTAGTAGTAGTATAGTAGTGGAGGCAGTAGTAGTAGTAGTAGTAGTAATTGTTGTATAGTAGTGGAGGCATGAGTAGGTTGAATTTTGTGTGGATTAAATGAAAGTTCAAGGAAAAAGGACTATAAGAAATGAAAAAGTGGGAGGGAGTTGCCGCCTTGTGCAGGATGGATGGATGGATAGAAGGGTGTGGCTTTGCAGGGCAGGGCAGGGAGGATGAATGAGGGCATGCAAGGGCGGGATGGTGGTAAGGGTGGGGCAGAAAGTTGTTGAAGAGGAGGAGGAGGAGGGTTGTGGTATAAACGACTCACAATACTACTCCTATACTACTACTACAATCCACTACTACTATACTACTACTACTATACTACTACTACTAATACTACTACTACTATACTACTACTACTACTACTACTACTACTACTTGGACGTCGCCTTGCCGGTCAGGAGGCAACACACACATGCTCTACCACCATTGTTCTTGACTTGAATTGACTCTGTTTTCCATATATGTCGCCTCTCCACCCCATCCTCCCCTCCCTTCCTCACCCCCTCATCCTCCCCTCCCTTCCTTCACCCCTTCATTCAGACAAGCCTGCAAACCCCCCTTACCTTCTCCTTTCTTCCATTCCCTTCTATCATCCTTCTCATTCTTCTTTCCTTCTACTACTTTTGTCTCTTCTACTTTTTTTCGCCTTTATGAAGTATATTTGTGAATTTCTTACTATTCATCATTAAGTACGATTGAAGATTTGTCTGTCTGTCTGTCTGTTTCTCTTCTCTCTGTTTCTCTTCTCTCTCTGTTTCTCTTCTCTGTTTCTCTTCTATCTCTGTTTCTCTTCTCTCTCTGTTTCTCTTCTCTCTCTGTTTCTCTTCTCTCTGTTTCTCTTCTCTCTGTTTCTCTTCTCTGTTTCTCTTCTCTGTTTCTCTTCTCTCTGTTTCTCTTCTCTGTTTCTCTTCTCTGTTTCTCTTCTCTCCCGTTTTCTCTTCTCTCTGTTTCTCTTCTCTCTCTGTTTCTCTTCTCTCTTGTTTCTCTTCTCTCTCTGTTTTCTCTTCTCTCTGTTTTCTCTTCTCTGTTTCTCTTCTTTTCTGTTTCTCTTCTCTGTTTCTCTTCTCTGTTTCTCTTCTCTCTCAGTTTCTCTTCTCCTCTGTTTCTCTTCTCTGTTTCCTCTTCTCTGTTTTTCTTCTCTCTTTCTCTTCTCTCTCTGTTTCTCTCTCTCTGTTTCTCTTCTCTCTCTGTTTCTCTTCTCTCTCTGTTTCTCTTCTCTCTGTTTCTCTTCTCTCTCTGTTTCTCTTCTCTCTCTGTTTCTCTTCTCTCTCTGTTTCTCTTCTCTCTGTTTCTCTTCTCTCTCTGTTTCTCTTCTCTGTTTCTCTTCTCTGTTTCTCTTCTCTCTGTTTCTCTTCTCTCTCTCTCTCTCTCTTCTCTCTCCTCTCTCTCTCTCTCTCCTCCCTCCTCTCTCTCTCTCTCTCCCTCTCCTCTCTCTCTCTCTCTCTCTCTCTTCTCTCTCTCCTCTCTCTCCTCTCTCTCTCTCTCTCTCTCTCTCTCTCTCTCTCTTTTCTTGCAAAGGGCTGGGTGGCCGTGGTATTCTAGGCTGACCGTCCACTTCTTGCCGCCTCAAAAATGGTACCAGTTTATGCCCTCTTGTTTTTATTGAATTCCAGTTTCGTGTAGTTTTCTCTCCCTCTCTGCCTCTTGCAATATGGTGGTCTCTTGATAGGGTTGTGAGGATGTGTAAGGGGTTGTGAGATGGGGTGGTGATGCTATGAGGGGTTGTATGGTTTGCAGTTGGTGAGGATAATATCAGTGGTGTACTACTCACATTTATAGTTTTCTTTTTTATCTCTTTTATGGTTATTGTTTTGGTATCTTTTACATCTCGCTGGTTTTTTTTGTCATGTCGGTAACGGTATTAAAGGTGATGGTGGTGGTGGTGGTGGTGATGGTGGTGGTGGTGGTGGTGGTGATGGTGATGATGGTGGTGGTGGTGATGTGGTGTGTGGTGTGGTGGTGTGATGATGATGGTGGTGTGGTGGTGTGATGGTGATTTGTGGTGGTGGTGCTATGATGGTGGTGTGTGGTGGTGATCGGTGGTGATGGTGGGTGTGTGTGGTGGTGGTGTGATGATGATGGTGGTGTGGTGGTGGTGATGGTGTATGGTGTGTGGTGATGGTGGTGGTGGGTGGTGATGGTGGTGTGGTGTGGTGGTGGTGATGGTGATGATGGTGGTGATGGTGGTGGTGGTGGTGGTGGTGATGATGATGGTGGTGATGATGTGGTGGTGGTGATGGTGGTGGTGGTGGTGGTGATGACGTAACACTTTTATTGCTTTATATCCTAATCTTCTATTTCTATGGGAAGGTAGGAAGGGAGAGGGCATACCATAGTGTCATTACTTTTTTTCAATCCTGTCGAGGTTGTGCTAAGATTTGTGTGTGATTTTTATAGTCTCATTGAAGAAAGGAATGAGGAAAGCATTTACAGGAACTACCACGTGTAAATAGGTCTCAGAGCCTCTTGTAGCTTCCTTATTTTCTAATGTTCTTAAAGGTATAAGGAATGCACGGGAGACAGGTGATGTGAGGGAAGGAGGAGGAGAGGTTACCTGTATACCTGTACTGTACCTACCTCCTTCCTCCTATCTAGTCCTCCTATCTAGTCTTCCTACCTTCCTCCTGCCTCCTATCTAGTCCTCCTATCTGCCTCCTTCCTCCTATCTAGTCTTCCTACCTTCCTCCTTCCTCCTATCTTGTCCTTCTGCCTCCTATCTAGTCCTTCTGCCTCCTATCTAGTCCTCCTATCTAGTCTTCCTACCTTCCTCCTTACTCCTATCTAGTCCTCCTGCCTCCTAGGTGTCGAGTGGACGGTAGGAATAAAAAACGTCTCTTGCAAAATGTTAGGCTTAGCGACCATCCTCGTCTTCCTCGCATCCTTAGCCGCTTTGTCTTCTGTGTTTTTTGTCCTGAAGGTGTTGTGGTGTTGGTGTGAGCGGGATGGGTTCGGCAAGGTGGATGTGTGTGTGTGTGTGTGTGTTGGTGTTGGTGTAATGAGTTCCTTCTCCCGTCATCTTTGCCTTCCTCTTCTCTCTCTCTCTCTCTCTCTCTCTCTCTCTCTCTCTCTCTCCTCTCTCTCTCTCTCTCTCTCTCTCTCTCTCTCTCTCTCTCTCTCCTCTCTCTCTCTCTCTCTCTCTCTCTCTCTCTCTCTCCATGTCACCGCGAGGGGAAACAGGGAAGCGAGTGAGGTGTTGCACAGGTAGACGGAAGAGGTAATTATGTCATCTGTGGAGTTAGTGTTCGTGACTGTGCGTGGAACTGTCTCTCCTCCCTTCATCCTCTTCCTGCGGCGCGGGAGTGAGAAGGAGCGACGGAGGTGAAGACAGAGATACACGAGAGGAGAAAAGTGTGTCGTTGTCTGTTTAGCGACTTCAGTTTGTGTTGGTGATTTGCGCTTTTGTTGCGATGCGCGTGGAAGTCGGTCAGTCTCTTGGGCACTGCTGAGGGCGTACGTGGAGGGGCCAGGCGTGTCCATGTCCTGGCGGGGAGGTCAAGATGGGTCAAGCGGCTCACCATTTTACCCATGAAGCACCCATGAACGCGTGCTTGTTTGCTGTCATCGTCTCCAGCAATAAGTGATCGTAGCGTGACGTGGCGGCAGGAGGTCCGGTGTGATCAGTGGGGTGTGTCGGGGGGTGCTAATGGGGCGCTACTGACGGGGGAGCTGGGAGTGAGGTGTTTGTGGCATGCTGAGATGCCCTAACGCCGCGGGGCTAGGGTCTTTCTAGGGGCATGGTGGTGGTGGTGGTGGTGGTCCTGTCTTGCCACCCGCCGGCAGGACCGTCCCGGGAGAAAGCCTGATGGTAGCCGGTGCAGGGCAGGGCACGCCGCGTTGCCTCTCCTCGTGCTGTAAAGTGGCACACGAGTCTTACCGTCGGGGAACAATAGTGTGGTGGAAGTGGCGGCGGTAGCAGGGAGGGGGGTAAGGAAGAGGGGGGGGGTTACAGGGGGAGGCAGGCTGTGGAGGCGCGGGTTGTCGTACCTCAGGCAGGCTGGCCGAGACCTGCCCCGCGGCCTGCCTCCTTCACTCACTTGCTGCAGCATTCACGCCAAGATTACAGCGTGAATACCTAAAATGGTCTTCATGGATACATTGGTAAAGGACACGTGAGGCGAACTGATTATTAGTTAGCATTAGATAATCTTGGGTCTTCATATCATTCCTCAGCGTCAGGTTCGTCCCGTCCGAGTGTGTCATTGAAGCAGCCTTTAATAAATGTTGCAATGGTGGCCTTTAAGACAGATGATCGGTGCAGCAGGCAGGGCGGCGGGGAAGACGTAGTACTGCTGGAAGTAGAAATCTGGTAGCATCGTCTTGCCAGGGTCAAGGGACGGACGCCGCGCTCCCCTTGCCACACGCCACTACGCGCCTTGATTTCCCGCCACTCACAACCACCTCACAATCCACCCTCGGCGCCGTGACTGTGGGTGCAGCAAGGCGGTGTGAGGGCCAGGCCATGAGGAGCCCCGCGTGACAGGAGGTGCAGGGCGGGGGGACAGATGCGAGGGGCGGGATATTGAATAATGAGCATGTCAAGGCGTCGGTGTTGCCGTCGCGAAGGGTCTGGGTGCCGGTGACCCGCG
>JACEEZ010018480.1:100000-120000 GCA_016584305.1 Chionoecetes opilio
CGGCTGACAGAGGGTTGTCTTGGTGGTCTTGCCCTAGATCAATAGACTTTTAATTTATAGTCAGTTATTACCAATTAATATACCAAGTTGCCCCAATTAATATACAAGTTACCCCAATTGATAGTCAGTTAATCTTGGTCTTGCCTCCCATCACTCCCTCACTACACGAGCATTCCTATGTGTGTGCTTCCCGAGACGTCACAGAGGCTCCTTCATCACCCTTGCAGCCCGCCGCCAAGCATCCTCCCGCCCGTGACTCCTTCCCTCCCCCTCCCTCGTAATCCCCCGTGCACGGTGCTCCTCCCTCTGCCCCTCAACACTGATCTACAAGATTTATCGCGGGCGTTTACACCCGTTCAGGCAGGTGTTGGTGCTGGTGTGTCGTGCAGCCCCACACCCACACATACAGGCCGCGCAGGTCAGGGCGCCGCCAGGGGTGTGGGCGGGGGCGGTGCCTTGCCTCCTCAGATGCTCGCCGCCGCATGCATTCTGAGGCGCCATTGTCATAGGTTTCACACGACGCTTTGTTGACCCCCCCCAGCCTCCCCCACTCCCTCTACCAAGCCTCCCCCACTCCCCCCACACAGGCTAAGACCCCCCCTCCTCCCCCTAGAGCGGCCCAGCAGGCGTGTTGACATAACAGATTTGCCTCTAAAGGCCTCGTTCAGATCCGCTCGCTTCCTTAGGGTTAATCTGATTCCGAGGAGAAAAGGCCATTCATGCCTCACCCCGCCCTGCCCCGCCCTTCAGCCCCCACCGTCCCGGCCCCCCTCCGTACCATCATCAGCTTCACTTTTTCATCACAGCCTGGCCGATGGTCCTCTAACATTCTGCAAATAATCTATAAAACACGCAGTCATGACCCACCAACCCCCCAGCGTGCATTACCAAAACCCTGATGCCCTTCTCACTCCTTCCTACCTACTGCATCTGGTGAAGGAAGAGCCGCCCCGCCCCATGTTGTCCTTCGCAATGCCAGGCTGGAGGGCGGGACGGCGCCGGGGTAGTGACGCAGAAACGTTAATCAGGCAGTCATTCCGAATCACCAGCTGTGTTTACCTTCTCATTGAAAGGCTTTGATTGGCCCGCTGACTCTCCCCCTCTTACTCCTTCCCCTTCCTTCCTCCCCCCTCCTCCTCCTCCTCCTCCTCCTCCTCCTCCTCCCTTTTCATTGTCTGGCAAGCGCGGGAGTGTTTGGCGGTGATCCTAATGAGGGAGTTTCCATGTCTGCTGAAGAGCGTTTTTTTTACCTTGGTGTTTGAGTGCTTAGTGTGGGTGTGGCTGCTGCTGGAGGAGGAGGAGAAGGAGAGGTGAAGGAGAGGTGTGAAATATTGAAGTTCATGAGCCTCCTTTCGTGCAACCTCATCTAAGGCTGTCAGTTATCTATCCTTCACTTCATCTCCTTCCCTCCCTCCCTCCCTCCCTCCCTCCCTCCCTCCCTCCCTCCCTCCCTCCCTCCCTCCCTCCCTCCCTCCCTCCCTCCTTCCCTCCCTCCCTCCCTCCCTCCCTCCCTCCCTCCCTTTCCTCGCTCTCCCAACACACACACACACATACACACACACGTAAGGCACTTAAGATGGTGAAATGAGAACAGTGTTTCGCAAGATACTTCCAAGTAAAAAATAAACAGTGAGAGGAGAGAGAGAGAGAGAGAGAGAGAGAGAGAGAGAGAGAGAGAGAGAGAGCGTGTGTGCGTAATGCTTGAAGAAAATAATGTCGAATAGAAAGTAATGTTTTGCAAAGTTTCGATAATTACGTGTGTGGGAAAGAGAAAGTAGATTGAAAGAAAAGTGGAGAGATTACTGAGTGGCGAGGAAGAGGAGGAGGAGGAAGAAAAAGAGGAAGAGGAAGAGGAGGAGGAAGAGGAAGAGGAAGAGAAGGAGGAGGAGGAGGAGGAGGAGGAGGAGGAGAAGAATTACAAAAGGAATATGTAAGATCGGTAATTTGAACTGTATTGCTGTGTGTGTGTGTGTGTGTGTGTGTGTGTGTGTGTGTGTGTGTGTGTGAGTGTACACCTGTTCTAGCCACACACAAACACACACACAAACACACACACACCCACCCACCCACCCACCCACACACACACACACACACCACACACACACACACACACACACACACACACCACACACACACACACACACACACACACACACACACACACACACACACACACACACACCCACACACACACCCACACACACACACACACAAACAGGTAAACCAACAAATCAGGATACTTGGCTTCCTAGTACTCGGTCTTGGCAAGGGAGAAAAGAAGAGAGAGGAAGAAAGAAAAAAAGTGAAGAGAAAAAGTGGCGTTTTGTGGCGTCGGGAAGAAAAGAGTCTTCGGGGACGTCTTTCTTGGGCGCCGCTGGTGATCTGGACTGAGAACCCCTGAGGAGGAGGTTAGGGGGGAAGGGGGGAGGGTAAAAGTCCCGTGGGTCCTTTTCGGTACAAAGACCCAAGGGAACCCAAAGTCTGATTACCTGTAGTGTCGTGAGCCGCGTTCCTGTCCCTTCTCTACCTTCCTTCTCCTCCTCCTCCTCCTCCTCTCCTCCTCCTCCTCCTCCTCCTCCTCCTCCTCCTCCTCCTCCTCCTCCTCCTCTTCTCGTCCTCCGTCCTTTCCTGTCTCCTCTTCCTCCTCCTCCTTCTCCTCCTCCGTCCTTTCCTGTCTTCTCTCCATACCTTCTCTCCCTTCATCCTATTCCCATCTCCTTCCTCCTCCTCCTCCTCCTCCTCCTCCTCCTCCTCCTCTCCTCCTCCTCCTCCTCCTCTGCCCTTTGTGACGGGAGGGAGTGACGGGCAGGTGTGTGTGAGGAAGGAGGAGGATGAGGCTATAGGGACGCAGAAGGAGACATGGAAAGAGGTTAAGCGAATCACATAATGTCACTTGTTTTTCTAGGCTGATGTCTTTGGTATGTTCAGGTTGTGTATGAGTTTTTTTTTTTTTTTTTTTTTTTTTTTTTTTTGAGTCGTCCGTCTTTTGCGGGAGGAAGATTGACAGCTTCTCTCCCCTCCTCCTGTCCCTTCTCCTGTCCCTCCTGTCTCTCTAGGGTTGCGGGGTGCCTATAGGACGCGCCGCTGGAGGCCTTACATCCTTCACTATATATGTAGCAAAGTTTCGTGTTGTGTAGCGGATCGTTCAAAGATAATGCAGCAGTATTTATTATATATATATATATATATATATATATATATATATATATATATATATTTATATATATATATATATATATATATATATATATATATACAGTAAATTATTTTCTTATTATTATTTATTTTATTTATTTTATTTTATTTACTTTGCGTTATTTTTGTTTCGTTAGGAAATTCTGACATTTTGAATATGTTTTTTCTCTCATCCTGGTGGTGAAGATAGTTTTATTTTGTCTCGTCATGTCGTGATGGTTTCAGAAAGCAAAGCAAAATTTTGGTGATGAAGTGTGCCTATGCGTCCTCTTTCTGTCTCTCCTTCTCCATCATCATCATCATTCTCATTTTCTATATTATCTTCTTCTTTTTCCTCCTTCTCTATGTTGGAGTAAGCCTGTGCGTCCTCTGGTTTCTCTTTTCCATCATTATCACCATTATCAATTTTCTTTATTTTCTTCTTCCTCCTCTTCTTCGTCTACATCAGGAGCTTTAAGAATCCCGTCGCGCTTCACCATTACCAAGGACATCAAGGGTATAGGGACGGGGGGACTTAAGAACCTCTTCACCTAGAGAGAGAGAGAGAGAGAGAGAGAGAGAGAGAGAGAGAGAGAGAGAGAGAGAGAGAGAGAGAGAGAGAGAGAGAGAGCTAGGATGAGAAATACCGGAGAAGGAAAAAAAACCTTGTACTTTCCAAATTTACCGAAATAATCACCAAAAAAAGAGAAACCCCAAGTCTAAAGTACTGCAAGTTAGAGAGAGAGAGAGAGAGAGAGAGAGAGAGAGAGAGAGAGAGAGAGAGAGAGAGAGAGAGAGAGAGAGAGAGAGAGAGATTCCCCAGGTAATATTTTGGTAATGTCCCATAAGACTAACCTGGAGAGGGCGTTAGATGCTCGGCCCGCGTCTGGCCTCCTAAGGGGATTACTCTGAAGGGGACAAAACCTTCAGATAACAACAACTAGCCTTCAATTTTCGTCTCTCTCTCTCTCTCTTGGGGAACATTTTTAGGGACAGAAACTCGACTTTAGTGCCGTTCAGGAGGGTCGAGGGGATTATCCAATAGGGGGAAGAAGGGAATGGTAAATATAGTATAGTACAGCGGGGGAATGATGTTCAGAAGCGAGGGAGCAAGGTAATAATAGGTTAGGTAATAAGGTAACAAGGTAAAGGTAACAAGGTAATACAATGAGGGATGTGGTGTTTACGTGTTGGGCAGAATGTGACGAGGACTCATCTTTCTGTTTTGGTCGTGTGTGTGTGTGTGCGTGAGAGAGAGAGAGAGAGAGATTATTATTATTGTTGTTTGTAGTAGTAGTAGTAGTAGTAGTAGTAGTAGTAGTAGTAGTAGTAGTAGTAGTAGCAAGTGTTATAGTAGTAGTAGTAGTAGCAGCAAGTGTTATAGTAGTAGTAGTAGTAGTAGTAGTAGTAGTAGCAGCAGTAGTAGTAGTAGTAGTAGTAGTAGTAGTAGTAGTAGTAGTAGTAGTAGTAGTGGTAGTAGTAGTAGCAAGTGTTATAGTAGTAGTAGGAATATATATTTAGTAAAAGGAACAAGGATGACTTCAGAAAAAATAATTAAAGGAGAGAAAAAAAGCCAATATAAGGTGATCCAGACGGACCGGTAAGAGTGAAAGCACGAAATGAAAAGACAAAAATATATATAACCTTCCCTTGATTGATGTCACACGAGGGAGTTTGCGGTCAAATGGGTGACTCTAATTGTGACAGGAGGAAAAATTCTTGGAACTCTGAACATACCCACTAATCTCTCTCTCTCTCTCTCTCTCTCTCTCTCTCTCTCTCTCTCTCTCTCTCTCTCTCTCTCTCTCTCTCTCTCTCTCTCTCTCTCATCTCTCGCTCAATCTCTCGCTCATCTCTTGCTCAATCTCTCTCTCTCTCTCTCTCTCTCTCTCTCTCTCTCTCTCTCTCTCTCTCTCTCTCTCTCTCTCTCTCTCTCTCTCTCTCTCTCTCTCTCTCTCTCTCTCTCTCTTTCGGTAGTAGCGTAAGGGACCGTTGCTAAACAATAGAGGCATAAAATCGTTCATTGAGTCTTAGATAGGCGGTTGGGGGGGAGGGGGGAGGGGAGGAAGGACAAGATGAGTAGAGTAGGGGAGGGAAAGGGAGGGGGAGGAGTGGCAGAGGAAATAGGGAGGGGGGGAGGAGTGACAGAGTAGGGGAGGGAAAGGGAGGGGGGAGGAGGGACAGAGTAGGAGAGAGGAAGGGAAGGGGGAGGAGTGACAGAGGAAATAGGGAGGGGAAGGCATGACAAGAGGAGGGAGGAGTGATGTAAGAGAGACAAGAGAGGGCTTAGAAATGAGAGGGAAAGAGGAATCGGAGTGAAGAGAGGAAAGGGAAATGGAAAGAATAGGTAAGGGAGTGAAGAGGGAAGAAAGGGAGGGAAGTAAGGGAGATGGGAAAACGGGGGGAAAGAGAAAAGGAGGAAGAAAGTAAATAGAAGAAAGGTAGTTTAGAAGGAAAAGTAAAAGAAAGAGACTAGAGGAATGAAGAGGAAATAGGGAAGGAAGGGAATAGAATAAGGGAATGAAGGAAGAGAAGAAGAAGGAAAAAGAGAGAAGGAAGAGGAAAGGAGGAAGAATGTAAAGAGAAGGGAAGGAAGGAGAGGAAGGAGAAGGGAAAGAAGAGGAAGGAGAAGGGAAAGAAGAGGAAGGGAAGGAAGGAGAAGAGGAAGAAGAGAAAGGGAAGTGAAGAAGAAGGGCAGAAGATAGGATGGGCTTTTGATGGGGCAGTGAAGGGCATTCTTAGTATCCCTATTGTCCTTACCTGGGCTCATCTCACCTGTCGATACCCAGTGATAACCTACGATTCTCCAATAACCTCCCCAACCCCCGAACCCCCAACCCCCACACACCTACGACCCCCAACCCTATACCGTATCCATCCTTTTCTCTGACGTATATCATACCTCTTTGTCTCTGGTTGTGGTTTATAGGTCTTTGGTATAGAGGTAGAGAGAGAGGTTTGTAGAGGTAGAGGTAATGGAGAGAAGGTAGAAAGGTATAAGAGTAATCCTCCTCCTCCTCCTCCACCTCCACCTTACCCATCTCCTCCTCCTCCTCTCCTCCTCCTCCTCCTCCTCCTCCTCCTCCTCCCTCCTCCTCCTCCTCCTCCTCCTCCTCCTCCTCCTCCTCCTCCTCCTCCTCCTCCTCCTCCTCCTCCTCCTCCTCCCTCCTCCTCCTCCTCCTCCTCCTCCTCCTCCTCCTCCTCCTCCTCCTCCTTATAACCCACCGCCTCTCGTAAAAATTAATCCTCTGAGTGGGTTATAATCACGTCCCGGCTGTGCATCCCTCGTGGGTCTCGTTATGGTCTGGCGTCAGTCTTTCGGTGCCCAGCATGAGGCTCCACAAGGGGATAGTAAACCTGTGTCTCCCGCCCTCCCGCTGGCATGCACATTACTATACCCTTGAGTCGCCGCACCTGCCCACGTGACGCGCTGTGCCCAGAGAGCCTGAGAGAGTATGGGTTCCCAGAGTGCGTGTTGGGATGTGACTTTGATATTTACAAGATTAACTGACTATCTACCCATCTATTATCCTTGACCATCTACCCATCTATTAAAAGTCAATTGATCTAGGATATTTATGTGTCCTTTTCGTGTTTCTTTTTATAGGGGAATGTGATTTTTTGGTGCTTTTTGTATCAGTTTTTTTTTATTGTGTTTTGTTTTGTGTTATGTTTAGTCTATTACTTTATTTTTAATTCTTATAAGAGTAATTTTGATGGTTTTATAATTTCCCTTTTCCTTTTTTTATGCATTACTCTTCAGCTGAATTATTTCCGTAAGTTTCATATATATATATAGTATATATAATATATATCTCCTTTCTCATTTATCTTTCCTAACGTTTTATATACACATTGTATTTCGCACGTCACTTTTTCAACTTCGATAATTTTTTTCTTTATTGTACTGCAGTCATAGATATTTAAGATAGATGGATATTTACATAGTTTACATTACATACATAAATATCTAAACCGTCAATATCTCGCAGTACCTACCCACTTTATCTACCTACCTACTTTAATTGACCTACTTTATGTGTACCTACCTCCACCTCTACTTTTACCTACTTTACTGTACCTACTTTAACTTAAACACCATACAAATCACGGGGTAGTGTTCCGCTAGGCGCCGTTGGAGCTTTGGCAAAACTCGTAAGCGAAGATCATAAAATACAGAAAAAATTATATTGTGACACCGTAAGGAAGGCAGGTAGGAGGAAGAAAGGCAATTATCTTGATGGCCGGGGGCGCGCCGAGGGGGGGGGGGGGGGGGGAGCGACCGCGAATCCCATTTCTTTGATACGATGGGGAATGAGAAAAGGCTAAAAGAGACATTAATATTACGACGGTTCTATCTCCTCCAAATGATAAGGGAAGTGGAAGGCTATTAAAAAAGACATAAATAATAGAATAAAAAAAATTAAACTCTTTATTTTCAAGGTTTTAGGGGGACATAAAGAGTCTTAGGAATTTTATGAACTATATATATTTTATGATGACTGAAAGAAGAACGATACTTTTTAGATGCTAAGGGAAGTGGAAGGCGGTTAAAAAAAAGACATAAATAATGGGATATGAAATCATCATCAACTATATTTTCTAGGTTTTGGAGGACATACAGAGTTATAGGAATTTCTTGAACTATTTTATGATGACTGAAAGATTTTTTTTTTTTTTTTTAAACTCAATACTCATCATCATCATTATCATCATCATCATTATCATCATCATCATAGACTTTATTTCGTAATACATGCAACAAATATATTACATATCAAATGCAAATAATATTGAAAACACGTGATAATTCATAGTAAAAAAATAACATTTGAAAATATAATATAAGATCAAAAGATACCTTCAAAATATAAAATAATAATGTGTACAAACGCAGAATATAAAACAACCTTGAAAATTTAGTATTGGATACACACACAGCCGCATCGTTTCCATCGTAAATTCGTAACTGATCGACTGACTGATATTTTCTCGTCTCTTTCGTGTGATTTAAGGCGCAGTTTGTAAGAAAGAATAAGAAGAATTTTTACTCAATACTTGATACACACTCAGCCGCATCGTTTCCATTGTAACTGATCGACTTACTCTGATATTTTCTCGTCTCTTTCGTGTAATTTGCTGGCCAGTTTGTAGCGAGGTCCTTGAGGCTGTCACTGGCCGGGATTGAGAGAGAGGGGCGGCGAGGCGCTGATTACCCGGGACTGAAACCAATAATCATTTACTTTGAGAGGCGGGAAGGAAGGAAGGGGGGGGGAGAGGTAGGGAGGGAGGGAAGGAAGAGTTCGGCCTTTCCCCACTGACCTCCTTAAGCCCTTTGAAATCCTCGCCAGGGAAGCAGGGTAACGCAAGGGCTATGAGAAGGATAATAGTGGGGCAGTAAGATTTAACTCAAGGGCGATAATAAGGGTGATGGTGGGTCAGTAACATTTTCATTAACGGCAGTCTCAAGGCACCTCTGGGCACTGCGGGAATCGAACCTGGGCATCGTGTTCCAGTGCTCCAGTCAAGCCCTCGTGCCGTCCGTCAATTCAGCGTCACGCCCACTCTTCACCTCGACAGCTTTAGGACCGACGGGCGTGAGGACAGAGGGACAGAGGGACAGGGTCGGGCGGCGTGTCTCCTTAGGGGGGGTAAGGTAGGCATGTGACAGGCGCAATAAATAAGGCGTGGACAGCGTACATGAGCCGCCCGCCGCCCGTCGCCGCGCCCGTGTAATTTCCTACAACCCGCCTCGCTGGCCACACTTAATTTCGGCGCAGCCAGGACCACGCTGGACGTTGTTTATTGGCGGCGAACAAAGTAATGGTTTTCAAGCCTGATGGACGAGCCTGCCTGCCACGGTGGTGTGTGTGTGTGTGTGTGTGTGGGTGTGGGTGTGTGTGTTGGTGTGCTGGTGTGCTGGTGCACGTGTTTATCGTTATTCTAAAACCACATGTGACGTTGTAATGATGTGTGGTTAGCGGGCTGGAATGATGATGGTGCTAGTAATGGTGATGACAGTGGTGATGGTGGTGGTGCAAGAGTCCTTCCATTGATGTGTGACGCTACTGTAACCACCATGACATTCCTGCGTCATCTAAAGTCACCTGAAGGAGTAGATGAAGGAGTTAGCGTGAACCCAGATAGCCAAGGAAACCATCTCTCCGTCACACATGAACAGCAAGTCTTTTTTAGCATTGGCTGGCGTGAAAACCCTCCATTATACACTAACAAAAGGAGGAAGAAACTTTCCTCCCATCGCCTTCTTTCACTCCCTCACTCCGCCTCACGATGCTCTGTTTCTTCTCCTTCATCACTGCACGCTTCCCTCCCTCCTCTCCCTCTTTTTCTCTCCTTTTCCCTGACTATTTCTCATTCACCACTACATCTCACTTGTATCTCCTCCTCCTCCTCCTCCTCCTCCTCCTCGAGTAAACGGTCACTACTACAACTTTTGACCTGTGACGGGCTGTGGTTCAGTAAGGGCCCTGTCAGTTAGTGACCACCATCGGGATTTATATACCAGGGGTCACTGCTGCAGGGGGCATTGAAGTGCACGGCGTCCTACTTGGAAAGTGCACTACCGCAGTGGATTGAAACGGAGCTGGGGCCTGATTGACTGCTGCCTCCCAAGAAAGCGCCAGGCAAGGCTGCCGCACCACCCCTGAACTTCCACACTGAGCCTACACCAACACTACATTAGACCTCATAACACACACAGATAGCCCCGAGTTAACGGTTACCACTACTACTCTCGACCTGTGACGGGCTGTGGTTCAGTTAGGGTCCTGACAGTTAGTGACTACCATCGGGATTTAAGATACCAGGGGTCACTGCTGCAGGAGGCATTGAAGTGTACGGCGTCCTACATGGAAAGTACACAATCCGCAGTGGATTGAACGGAGCTGGGGCCTGATTGACTGCTGCCTCCCAAGAAAGCGCCAGGCAAGGCTGCCGCACCACCCTTTGAACCTCCACACTGTGTTCACACCATTACAAAACACACATAACATGACCTATCTATCAAGCACTAAACCTACCCCCACAAACTAGTAGTAGTTAGCCATAGATTACAGCTTTCAACTTTCCTCACAAATTCCATGCAGTTTTTCTATATTGCATGGTATCACTTCTTTTCCGGCCAGCTTCGGCTGGAGGGATGGGTGGGTGGGGAGGAGCCTTCTACTTCCTATCCTTTCTCTTATTATCTAGTTAGTGTAGTGTAGTTAAAGCAAACAGTCTTGTAAGGACCTATCGGTCTGTTGCTGTTTGTGTTTCCTTTGTATTCCTTTGTATTGTATTCCTCCTCTTCCTGCTGCTGTAGGCTCACTCATCGTTCCTTTCAGGCTTCTTGTGTTAAATGCCTTTAGAAATTCACTTAGAATGCATGCATAATGAACATTTATCTTATTTCATTATTATTATATTAAACATTTTTAACCCTAAATCAACAAGTAACAAGTACCTTTCCTACTGCTACGGTTGCACACATTCTCCTTAAACTTGCAAACATCTTTCTTTTCATTAATAATATTTTCTCTCACTGTTATGACTCCATCCTTCCCTTCACCGCTGGAATGCTCGCCGCGATGACCGCCTATAGTCGCTTCCTGCCCCGGCTGGAGGGAGGCGGCAATGCGCTGCCGACGCCGTGTTTGTGTCGGTCACGTCCCACTTGGCAGCCAAATTGTCGCCGCCGCAACCACCGCCACCTAGGGCCGCCGGACACGCTGGACGCGGCACGAGGAGTAAAACAAACCTTGCTCAAAATTACTGTTGTTGTGTGTGTGTGTGTGTGTGTGTGTGTGTGTGTGTGTGTGTGTGTGTGTGTGTGTGTGTTATTCACCCATAAACTTGTCCACGCGAGGACTCGCGATCGCCAGTTTCACCCTCCCGGTGCGAACTTGGAGCTTATTATTACCGATCTTTAGGTAATGCTGGGACCTCACACATCACACACACACCCATCCCCTTGCTCACGAGGGACAGTAAGCGCCCGAATTTGTCAGTGAAAAATCCCAGGGAGCAGTGAGGATTCGAACCGGCTACCACAGAATAGCAGGCTACAGTTGTATTTCTATCTCCTCAATATATTTTCTTCTTTTTTATGTTGGTTGAATAATCGCTGCTCTCTCTCTCTCTCTCTCCTCTCTCTCTCTCTCTCTCTCTCCTCTCTCTCTCTCTCTCTCTCTCTCTCTCTCTCTCTCTCTCTCTCTCTCTTCTCTCTTCTCTCTCTCTCCTCTCTCTCTCTCTCTTCTCTCTCTCTCTCTCTCTCTCTCTCTCTCTCTCTCTCTCTCTCTCTCTCTCTCTCTCTCTCTTATCTCACCTCCCTCCGTCTTTCTCGCTCGCTTGTCCGCTTTCCACCCTCCCCCTCTGCCTCCACCCTACCCATCCCCAGCCATCCCCTGCCTCCCCTTCGTCAGTAGGTCAGCCATAAGTCAGACATCCCTCGTGGCTGACACCCATTCCTTCCCTCTCCTGACGTTATGGTTTTGTTTTGCTCCTTATTTTAGCCCATTCGTTCGCTTTCTTTTTTACTCTCTCTCTCTCTCTCTCTCTCTCTCTCCTCTCTCTCTCTCTCTCTCTCTCTCTCTCTCTCTCCTTACTTCTATTACTTTTTTTTGCTTTCCTTCCTTCCTTCCTTCCTTCCTTCCTTCCTTCCTTCCTTTGTTTTTACCTATCTTCCTTTTTTCTGATTTTTCTTCTTCGTCCTCATTCTTTCTTTGTTTATCTCTTTCTCTTGTTTCCTGTACTACATGTTTCTTTCCCGTTTCCTCTTTTACTTCCTTAGCAGGATGTTGACCTCCCCCCCCTCCCCCCCCACACACACACACAAGTACACATCCTTTACCAAATATGACTTTCTCACCAAAACTTCATAAATTCCTCTAATCTTTCCTTCACAAAATCCATGCGTGTGTGTGTGTGTGGGGGGGGGGGGTTACGGGTCTTTTTTTTTTTTTTCTCTCTCTCTCTCTCTCTTCTCTCTCTCTCTCTCCTCTCTCTCTCTCTCTCTCTCTCTCTCTCTCTCTCTCTCTCTCTCTCCACCATCTACACCTCTTTCTATATAATTCCCCGTCCTTAAGTAACCTTTCTCTAACCTCATTTCTATCTTCCCTATCTTTTACCTTCCTTATTTTCCTATTTTACTATACACTCATCCCTACCTCATTCTTTCATAAATTGTCTACCTCATTCTTTCATAAATTGTCTACCTCATTCTTTCATAAATTGTCTACCTTATTCTTTCATAAATTTTCTACCTCATTCTTTCATAAATGTTCTACCTCATTCTTTCATAAATTGTCTCATCTCTCATAAATTTTCTACCTCATTCTTTCATAAATGTTCTACGTCATTCTTTTCTCCTCATTCTTTTCCAAACGCACCTTTTTTTCTACCTTTCCCTTACCTTCTTACCTCCATCTCAACCCCCTTACCTAACAGTTACCCCTTGTAGTACCTTCCCTTACCCATTTCCTTGCCATGGGGGTTACGGCGTGAGTTGGGTGGCCTGGGTTGTCGGGGGGGGGGGGGGGGGGTTGTCGGGTTGTCGGGCTCTCGGGTTGACTTATGACCGCCTTGTAAATATTAGTCCTTCGCCCTTTTCTTATTCTTAGGTATTTGCCGGAATCCTCGTGAGGTGAAGAGGAAAGGGGGAGTTAAGGAGGGGGTAGGAAAGGGGGAAAGGAGGGGGGTGGGGGGGGAAGGGTTGTGTTAGGCAGGGGGGTTGGGGGTAAGGGAGGGTAGGAAAAGGGGGGAGAGAGAAGATGGAAAGGGGGAAGGAGGGGGGTGGGGGGTAAAGAGGGGGGGGTAGGAAGGGGGTAGGGATGAGGGTAGTTTATATCGTTTTTTCTCTCATGCTTTACTCTCTTCCTTTTACTCTTCTTCGTATCCTCCTCCTCCTGCTCCCCCTTCTCTTCCTCTTCTTCATTCTTCTCCTTTCCTCTTATTTTCCCTGTTTTTCTATTATTCCTCTTAGTCTTTCCCTTATCTCTTCATTTCCTTTTATCATCCTCTCTTCTTCTCTTCTCCCTCCTCCTCTTTTTCTTCTTCTTCTCTTTTTCTTTTTCTTCTTCTTGCCCCTCCTCCTTTCCTCCTCCTCCTCCTTTCCTCCCCCTCCTCCTTTCCTCCTCCTCCTCCTTTCCTCCTCCTCCTCCTTTCCTCCTCCTCCTCCTTTCCTCCTCCTCCTCCTTTCCTCCTCCTCCTCCTCCTCCTCCTCCTCCTTCATTTTACAATCTTCATAATGTTTTAAATCAACCAATAATTTTTCACTGTAATGGGTCCTGATATCGTTTTTTTTCTTATTCTTTTAGTTGGGGGTTAAATTTTACTCCTTTGTACGTGCATTACTTTTTATCCGCATCCCATTTTCTGCCGCTAAAAGCCTGATAATTGCTACTGTTGTGCAGGAGGCGTAAAGGAATGGCGGGAGGGGTGACTGCGTTGGCCTCATCTTTTGTCTTCATAGTATTTTTTTTTTTTTTTTTTTCTCTCTCTCTCTCTCTCTCTCTCTCTCTCTCTCTCTCTCTCTCTCTCTCTCTCTCTCTCTCTCTCTCTCTCTCTCTTGTCCTCATCTTTTGTCTTCCTTGTATTTTTTTGTATTTTTTTCGTCTCTCTCCCCTCTCTCTCTCTCTCTCTCTCTCTCTCTCTCTCTCTCTCTCTCTCTCTCTCTCTCCTCTCTCTCTCTCTCTCTCTCTCTCTCTCTCTCTCTCTCTGGCGGCAGGTAGTTTCAGGAGTGATCAAAAGAAGAAATAGTATTATAGTAGGTAGAGTAGTAGTAGTAAAATGAGCGGTGAGACAATTCGACTTTTCTGTCTCGTCTCTCTCTCTCTCTCTCTCTCTCTCTCTCTCTCTCTCTCTCTCTCTCTCTCTCTCTCTCTCTCTCTCTCTCTCTCTCTCTCTCTCTCTCTCTCTCTCTCTCTCTCTCTCTCCCCTCTCTCCCCTTAAACTTCAGGACGTGACTTCTCTTTTTTCTATTAATGTGATACAACTTGTTTTGCATCACTTCACTTTTCTTGACTTCACTATTATTGTTTTTATCTTTCTTTGCTTTGATGATTATAAACTGTTTAATCTTCGTAAAGTCGCTGAATTCAGGTCGTTTTTACTGACTGTGTTTCGTTTACATCTATTAATTTACTGCTTGAGTGACTACTTAACTGACTGACTGATTGACTGAGCCATGTTACTCAATGTCTTCTCATGCTTGTAATTGACTTACTGAACTAACTAGTTAACTGACTAACTTCACCCCCTTACTGAACTGAACAACTATGTATTTAAACTAACTAACTATCTGACTGACCAATTAACTAACTCACTAACTTAACCCTTCGTTACCAAGTATCTTCCCACATCTAATACATATTTGAACTTCCCTTAGCATATTAAAACTGACTCAGGTAAGAACAAAGGTATAAATGGGAAGTTTATAAAATCATCTATTCAGCGGGTTATTATCGATTGTATCTGAGTGGGAAGCTAAGTTTATAAGGAGAGAAATGCAGATCTGGTAGTGACATTGATTTTATATACACGGGTTTAACGTAATTTTGCAAAGGTGTTTAGTGACTAGGCTTCTCGTGGGACGGAGGAAGAGGCAAAGGGGTGAGGGTGGGGCAATGGGGCATGGAGGAAGGTGCATTGTGGGACGGGACGGGACGGGACGGGACGGGGCAAGGAGCTTATGGAGGTAGGTTGTAAAGGGCAGGACGGGGTGGGCGGGACGGGACGGGACGGGGCGGGGCGAGGCGAGCACGGCGAGGAGCTTATGGAGGTAGTTTGTAAAGGGCAGGAAGGGGTGGGGGGGCAGGGTAGGGCGGGGCGGGACGGGGCAGGGCGGGACGGCGGGACGGGACGGGACGGGGCGAGGAGCTTATGGAGGTAGTTTGTAAAGGGCAGGACGGGGCGGGTCTTTGTTGTGAGTTAAAGTGGCACAGAGTATCAAGGTTAAGCAAGAACGAGTGGTCACCTTACTCCCGCCCCCGCTTGACCTTTTGACCTGTTTAGTGGGTGTGGCGTGGACGGTGGGTGGGTGGGTGGTGGTGGTAATGGTGGAGTGTGGGTGGGTGGATGGGTGGTGGGTGGTGGTGATGATGGTGGAAGGTGGGTGGGTGGTGGTGATGGTGGTGGAAGGTGGGTGGGTGGTGGTGATGATGGTGGAAGGTGGGTGGGTGGTGGTGATGATGGTGGTAGGTGGGTGGGTGGTGGTGATGTGGTGGAAGGTGGGTGGGTGGTGGTGATGGTGGTGGAAGGTGGGTGGGTGGTGGTGATGGTGGTGGAAGGTGGGTGGGTGGTGGTGATGATGGTGGAAGGTGGAAGTGGGTGTTGGTGATGGTGGTGGAAGGTGGTGTGGATGTGTGGATAGAAGGTGAGTGTGGGACTTGGGATGGTGGTGGTGTTTTTGTTGACTGCATCTACTCTCTCCCTCTCGCTCTTTCTATTGGGGTTTTTTTTTTTCTCTCTCTCTCTCTCTCTCTCTCTCTCTCTCTCTCTCCTCTCTCTCTCTCTCTCTCTCTCTCTCTCTCTCTCTCTCTCTCTCTCCTCTCTCTCTCTCTCTCTCTCTCTCTCTCTCTCTCAACCACTCCTTCATTCCCTAAAAGGCCGTCACTAATGCCCCCGAAAGACCCGTTACTCCTGCCGGGACTAAAAATATATCCAGGTGTGAACGTCCCCTCGCCAGGTCTCACTGTCGTTATAGTGATATTTACCACTCACACGTGCGTCTGGTCTGCGTCTGTGTTTCGTCCGCGTAAAGGCCCAACGCTATACCCCAGAGGCAGTCATTAAGTCTAGGCATGCCGGAAGAGTTGGTGGGGGGAGGAGGGGTTGTGGGGGAGAGGGGGGGGGGTTGAGGGCACGTGCGTGAGAGGAGGTGAAGGTCAGCGGTGCCAAGTGTGACGTGGCTGCCGGGGGCGGTCATGGCCTTACGCCCACACGCCCACTTCTAATCAGGTGCCGAACGTCAGCCCCTGTTACCCTTTTGGTGTCACTAATTCTTTATGGATGAGAAAGGTAACATAACGCCAACACCCTTTAGCATGTTATTGTTGCTACCTCACTAGTTACCTCACACATTCAGAACGCAGCAGCTGAGTGGTTAGCGTATTGTAGTGATGAGTTCGGGGTTCCTGAGTTCGAATCTCCTCGGTATAGCAAACTTTTTCCTGTAATCATCGAGTGGCCGAAGACTTCCATATGTAGCCCATCAACCTTACCTGTGACGGCCAGTGCGTTGGGAATACTGGGAGGGCAACATGAGCCTTTAATCATCACAGGCGTCACTATATTGCTCCTGCGTCTCCCACTACGAACGAGGGCCACCATCAGAACCCTTAAATGATAATCCTATACAGGCACCATAGACTCTGACTCTGAAAATAATCCCTTGCTTTCTTTGTGACGAGTGTTAATTAAGGATACGTGAGTGGCTCGATGCTGGAACGTGCCTTTACTACCCGCCCTTTGTCTATCCTCGCCCCGTGGAACTCTCGACAGGCTGCAAAGGAAGTGGTCGGCGTGAAGGTCTCGCTTCCTGAGGACCAGAGTGGCTTAAAACATGGCAGCAGCGTCACCACTATAGTAACGCCAGACGGCAGGTGGGCGGGCCAGGCGGCGGCGGGAAGGTAGTCAACCCTCGGCAACTTTCTAGGGCTCGGGTTGTGGCACCTCGTTGACACCAATACCTGAGGCGGCGAAAGCTACAGTAGCCATGCATACCTCGGTGACCTGCGCCTGCCCTTCCTTCTTCCTCCCTCCTCCTTCCTCCTTCCTCCTTCCTCCTCCTTCCTCCTTCCTCCTTCCTCCTTCTTCCTTCCTCCTGCCTCCTTCCTCCACACAAGCTGCATTTTGCCATGTTTACCTGTACTACTTTTAGCCGTATTCCCAGTTTTCCCACCACTCAATATTCCTCTGACAATCATACGCGACCCTGAAAAGGCAGTAACTCAACTAATGTTTCCGGGTGCATATAGCTAACCTCCAGTTTCTACGCCTTGACTCTACGTTCCCCGGGGGCACTACGCTACGGCCGGGCATTGTTTCCAGCGCCTTCCTGGCATTGTTAGGGAAGCCTGGAACATAAACTGGCTCCAGGGAAGACGTTTGCCCTGGTTATTGAAGTGGGGTTGAGGTCACAGCCTTCTCCTTTTCTCCTGACGGTGAACGCGACACACTACTGGTTTGACGGTATAGAAGATCCGCGTGACGGTTGTCCTACGCATGGGCAGAATTTGGTGTTTTTAAATCTAACCTAACCTAACCTAATTTACCTAACATAAAATAACCTAACATTCCGCCCTAGAGCGTGATATTTGGTCCGAGTAACAGCCCGCGTCGTCTGTTTGTTTACATTCACCGAGTTCTGCACATGCCCTGGACCTACCGGCACAGCGAATATTCTATACCGCACCGGAATGAGGCCTCTGAGGCTCTGAGCGGCGTCCTGCAGGCTCTGATGATGATGGTGGCGTGTCTGGAGAGGGCGGGTCGGGTGGGCACCGGGCAGGACTGTGAAAACTAGGGCACCGGCAGCGTCTGGGGACCGAACATTCCTGACGGCGCGTCCAGTTTTCTCTCTTGACCGCCGCGACGAGAGAGAGAGAGAGAGAGAGAGAGAGAGAGAGAGAGAGAGAGAGAGAGAGAGAGAGAGAGAGAGAGAGAGAGAGAGAGAGAGAGAGAGAGAGAGAGAGATGAAGTGTGATGAGGAGAGAGAGATGAGAAGACAGAGAGAGAGAGAGAGAGAGAGAGAGAGGAGAGAGAGAGAGAGAGAGAGAGAGAGAGAGAGAGAGAGAGAGGAATGGAATGGGAAGGTGGTGTGTGAGTGAAGAAGAAGAAAGGGAAAAATGGGAGAAGGGAGGAGAGTAAAGAGAGAGAGAGAGAGAGAGAGAGAGAGAGAGAGAGAGAGAGAGAGAGAGAGAGAGAGAGAGAGAGAAGGTTATTATACGCTCATTTACGTTATCATTTGTTGTATGTAAATGTTGAGACACTCCCTCTTTAATGCACAGACCTCACACCCATGGCCCATTGTCTTCTTCCTTCCTCCCTTCCTCCCTCCTTTCTTCCCTCCCTTCCTTCCTTCCCTCCCGACCTCACTATTCTCTTCCTTCTTTTAATTCTTCCCTTGTGTGTTTACGTTTCAGTTAATTAAAAGTAGGAACGAATTGGATGGTGAATGCATTTTTACCAACATATTTTTCTTTATACCTCTCTCTCTCCCTCTGCCTCCCTCTTCCTTTTCTTTTACTCTAATGTTCCACCTCTTTCTTCACACTTTTCTATCTCCTCTTCGTCTGTTATTCCTCAGTTCTTTTCCAATTCTCTCCTGTTCCTACCCTTCTCTTTCTCATGTCTTCTTTACGCTGTTCTCTTTTCTTCTTCACTTCTCTTCTCTTCTCTGTTCTTTTCTTTCTATTATTAAAGGCATGAGTTATTCCTATAATAAAATCAAAATGAAATTAAATGAAGAGAGAGAGAGAGAGAGAGAGGAGAGAGAGAGAGAGAGAGAGAGAGAGAGAGAGAGAGAGAGAGAGAGAGAGAGATTTTGGTAATGATCATTTAATAGTGGTGGTGGTGGTGGTGGTGGGGGCGGCGGCACTGCATTCCACCCTGGCTAGAGGTCGTAGTGGTGACCCCTTGGGAGAGTAGGTCACTGGTGGTGGTGGTGGTGGTGGTGGCTGATGGTGGTGGTGGTGGTGGTGGTGTAGGTGGTGGTAGGGGTAGTGGTGGTGTAGGTGGTGGTGGGGTAGGGGGTGTGGTGGTGGTGGTGGTGGTGGTAGGGGTAGTGGTGGTGGTGGTGGTGTAGTGGTGATGGTGGTGGTGGTGGTGGTAGTGGTGATGGTGGTGGTGGTGGTGGTGGTGGTAGTGGTGGGGTAGTGGTGGTAGGGGTAGTGGTGGTGGTGGTGGTAGTTACTGGTTCTTATTTTTAACATAACTCACATTTATATAATCCCTCCTCTCTTTTATCTTCTTATCTATCTACCTATCTATCTGACTATCTATCTATTTATATTATTCGATTAATTGAATGACGTCTTTTTTTCTACCTACACTATTTACATATTCATTTGTTTACTCCTTTATCTGTATATTAAAAAAAAAAAAAAAAAGATAAAAAAAAATTAAAAAAAAATGAAAAACTACCCGAAAACAGAAAAATAGGAAAATAAAACATTGCAACTTTTCTGATCCAAAACAAAACAATTTTCTTAAGACTCTTGGTTTTATTTCTCATTGTTGTTTTTATTACTTTTCACGTCTTTTTGAAGATGCGACGCGAAAGCTGCTTGTGTGTGTGTGTGTGTGTGTGTGTGTGTGTGTGTGTGTGTGTGTGTGTGTGGGTCAGACAGGTAAGCGAGCCCCCAACACCTGAGGCTAATTACTTCCCCCCCCACCATAACCTGAATGCCCCCCCCACTTCACCCCCCCCAACTCTCTTTCTTCCCTCCCTCCCCCCATTCCCTCTTACATTCTACTGTCCCTCCCATTACCTATTATCCTATTCTTCTCTCCTTCAGTCGCCCACGCACGCACACACGCACGCCACCTTCTTCTCTCTCTCTCTCTCTCTCTCCTCTCTCTCCTCTCTCTCTCTCTCTCTCTCTTTTCCCCTCTCTCTCTCTCTCTCTCTCTCTCTCCTAATGCCTCCCCCTCATTTTCCCCTCTCTCTCTCCCTGTCCGTCAATTTTCTTTTCTCTCTCAAATGCTTCAATTTCTCTCACACTTCACTTGTAAATTTTCGAGTGCCATAAATGCCTTCGAATTGCTATCCTCCTCCTCCTCCTCCTCCTCCTCCTCCTCCTCCTCCTCCTCCTCCTCCTCCTCCT
>JACEEZ010018480.1:130126-197626 GCA_016584305.1 Chionoecetes opilio
CTTCCCTATCTTCTTTATATACTCCTTCCCTATCTTCTTTATATACTCCTTCCCTATCTTCTTTATATACTCCTTCCCTATCTTCTTTATATACTCCTCCCTATCTTCTTATATACTCCTTCCCTATCTTCTTTATATACTCCTTCCCTATCTACTTTATATACTCCTTCCTATCTTCTTTATATACTCCTTCCCTATCTTCTTTATATACTCCTTCCCTATCTTCTTTATATACTCCTTCCCTATCTCTTTATATACTCCTTCCTATCTTCTTTATATACTCCTTCCCTATCTTCTTTATATACTCCTTCCCTATCTTCTTTATATATCCTTCCCTATCTTCTTTATATACTCCTTCCCTATCTTCTTTATATACTCCTTCCCTATCTTCTTTATATACTCCTTCCCTATCTTCTTTATATACTCCTTCCCTATCTTCTTTATATACTCCTTCCCTATCTTCTTTATATACTCCTTCCCTATCTTCTTTATATACTCCTTCCCTATCTTCTTTATATACTCCTTCCCTATCTTCTTTATATACTCCTTCCCTATCTTCTTTATATACTCCTTCCCTATCTTCTTTATATACTCCTTCCCTATCTTCTTTATATACTCCTTCCCTATCTTCTTTATATACTCCTTCCCTATCTTCTTTATATACGGAATTGACAATAACGTAAGATTTATACATATTCTTAATTTCTACACTAGGCCACTCCTCTGTCATGGCTCTATGATGTAAAAACAGAGGTAAAAACGAAAAATTCCTGACATAAAGTGATCCATGACATTCAAGACCTTCCTTCCTCTTCCAAACATACGGTGATAATAACGCAATGTCTTTAGAGCATGGTCAGGAAGGGATATTCTCGCCTCTCTGGGAACACCACCACCATCATCCTCACCATCCTCGTGTAGAAAGTATAGGTTCCCAAGCGAAGAGGGAAGAGCGTAGAGACCTTTACCGCTAATCCTTTCTTGCCACTTGAGTCTTGAAGAGGCGGAGAAGGCAGAAGAGGAGGAGGAGGCAAAGGAGGAGGAGGAGGAGGAGGCAAAGGAAGAGGAGGCAGAGGAGGAGGAGGAGGAGGAGGAGGAGGAGGAGAGGCCGAATCACGGATGAGTGAAAGCGGTGAAAACATTCCTCTTCCTCCTCGCCTTTTCCTCAAGTACTCGAGGGTCGTTCTCATCTCCAATTTAAGGATTTGTTTTCTGACCGCTATAGGAGGAACGCGACTCACTGATGATGATGATGATGATGATGGTGGTGGTGATGATGATTTTCTCTTCTTCCTCTTCGATATCGTTGTTATTGTTGTTGTAATTCTCCTCCTCCTCCTCCTCCTCCTCCTCCTCCTCTTCCTGTATATAAAACACTTCGGCGAGTCCAAGAAGACCATTATTACGGTTCTCAAGTAATAACTCGCCTCTTCTTACTCCATAATCCCTACATCCTCTCCTCCTCCTCCTCCTCCTCCTCCTCCTCCTCCTCCTCCTCCTCCTCCTCCTCCACTTCCATTATCGCGTCAGGTGTTTAAAAAAAAACCCTGATGGATGACCAAACAATTTTTTTTACTATATAATGATAAAAAACTATGAATTGTGTTTGTGTTATGTTATGTGTGTGTGTGTGTGTGTGTGTGTGTGTGTGTGTGTGTGTGTGTGTGTGTGTGTGTGTGTGTGTGTAGGGAAAGGGATGACACCTTGACAGAAATGGAAAATGGATGGAGGAGGAGGAAGAAAAACCTTTGTAGAGTGGTGGTGGTGGTGGTGGTGGTGTTTGAGGGACAGAATTGTGATGAGGATGAGGGGGTGGGGGGGTTGCGTTATGTATTCCCTCAGGTATGTCACATGATGGCTGGTGAAAGGAGTATATAGAGGTGAATATCGAATGAGAGAGAGAGAGAGAGAGAGAGAGAGAGAGAGAGAGAGAGAGAGAGAGAGAGAGAGAGAGAGAGAGAATGATGGTAATAATAATAAGGATAAATTGAGCGCCAAGAAAAATACGACCTAAGAGGAAGATGAGAAGGCAGGGTAAAGGACAGGGAAGGAATAGGAGGCAGGACGATATAGTGTGGCAAGGTGGCAGGGAGAAATCGAGGCTGCGGATGTGAGGGAAGGGTTAGTGGACAGAGGAGAGGGGACGAAAGGGGGGAAAGGAGGTCTGTTGCATGCCAGGAGTACACGATAGCATGGCAAGGGGAAGGAGAAAGGGGAAAGGCACGAAGAACGAGGGACTTATGGGCGCTGTTTCCCTAAGCCTCCTCCTGTTCCTCTCATGATTCATAAAAATACGACAAGAAAGTGTTATAAAAGTGTTATAGTGAAAGTATGTATGAAAGTATTAGAGTGAGAATACAGAACACCAACTTTACATGATCCACATAGCTCTAATAACCTTTTGTGTACGAGGCAAGCAAAGGGTCGGAAAATCAACCATAATAATGAGGGAATCACAGGCTAAGAAGCGGAGAGCGTGGGACCGTCCAGCCCTCTTATGCTGGGAAGGTCCTGAGGGAAGGGAAGGCAAGGGAGAGAGTGCCTGTAGCTGCGGGTAGGTTAGGATGGCGTGGGACTTTTAGGAGACCTGCCGTGACTCGAGGGAAGGAGCAAACACGTGATGGCGAGGTAGGAGTCGTAGGAGGAGGAGGAAGGGCCGTTGGGTAGGACCGTAGGAGGAGGGAGGGTCGTTGAAGGGGAGCGGCCCGTATCCAGCGATCATCTCCCTCCTCGGATTCGATAACGTCCGGCGGGTTTTGTTTCTCAGCATTGCAGTGGCGCCTCTTGTTGCCTCCACGCTCCACCATCTCTCTATTCATCCCTCCAACACCTCATCACCCTTACTTATCTATCCTAACTGTCTTCCTTGCATTATACTGAACCTCACAATGTTACGTTTCCTCTAGTTTCTCACCATTGCAGTGGCTCCTCTTGTTGCCTCCACCATCTCTCTATTCATCCCTCTAACACCTTTTCCACCTTACTTACCTATCCTAACTGTCTTCCTCGCATTATACTGAACCTCACAAAGTTTAATTTACGTTTCCTCTAAAAAATACAGATCTTAGCACCAGTGGTGGGGTGAAAATACGTAAGGTAATGAAACGAACTCAACTAATTTCCTTCATATTCCTTACTACAGACACCCCGAGGCGGCCCCAATGCCTCAAATATTACCCATAAGTCCTCAAGTGTGTCTCCAGCATTCCCATCATCACACCTGTTCGAGTGGGATCTGTAAAGGGTGAAGGCGGGACAGAAGCAGGACGAGACCTCTTGAGTCACAGTGATATCCTGTCCCATCATCCCACCCCATCGGCTTCCTCTTCTCTCCTTCCACCCCCCACCCCCCAAACACCCCCTTGCCGCTGGTAATATCCTGGAGCGGTATAACGCCTGGGGGCCTCAGTCTCTCCTCCATCCTTCCCTCCTCCTACGCTCCTTCCTGCAGTCGTCGTATCCTTGCGTTGGTTCTGGCCACGGCTTCGTCACTTCTTATCTTTCTGCGTCAGCCACTTCTGCATCAGCTTTGCGTCCTCCATCAGACTATGTTTATATCCATATGGAGTTTACAAGTATATTAAAGAAAGGGGGGGAGATTACATAGAATGAGGGAGGGGTGTACACGAATAATAAGAACACAGAAACACAGAAATACAGAATAAGGTCGAAAAGCTTCCATATAGAGTACAGTACAGCAAGAGGATAAACATAAACAACACCGTCTGGTACACATCCATGACGTAACACCATGAAACTTCCGCGAAGACTCAACATAACACAGAGACAATGGAGCTTCTAGAGTTATTATGATCCCTCTCGCCGCTGTCCACAATAACCTGCTCCTCCCTATGAATGCGGATCACCTCTACAGGGACGTGGGTGAAGGGAGAAACTGTACCACTGTTATTATGAAGTCTGGGAGCGTCAAGGCCCACACGTCTAGGAAAATGAATGCAAGGACGAGTGAAAGAATTAAGCGTTATGAAGGAATGATAAATAGGATCCTATAGTAACAGTTATATATCTTTGTCTTAATGATTTCTTGTTTCTTTAGTCTTCTCCCTTGTCTGTCCATGCCTGTCCCGTCTCCCGTTTTCCTTTCTTTGGTATTGAGTTAAGGACGAGTGAAAAAAGCGTTATGAAGGGATGATACAAAGAAGAATCCTACAGTAATATTATCTTTGTCTTCGTGATTTCCTCTTCCTTTAGTCTTCTCCCTTGTCTGTCCATGCCTGTCCCGTCTCCCGTTTTCCGTTCTCTGGTATTTGAGGTGCTCTCGTTTCTCCTTCATTCCCTGCCGGGGAGGTCTTAGATCCGGGTCACTGGGAGTCAAGTGGATGGCGGGCGTTGCAGGTACGCCGCCTCACCTCACTCCACCTGTAATATGGCTGCACCTTGATGGCTTGATGTGATTCGTGTATTATAAGAGTTAGGTATTGGCTGGTGTGGTGGTGAGGGTATGATTTGAGTGTACTGTATGAGAGATCACGCACACACACACACTCACACACACTCTCTCTCTCTCTCTCCTCTCTCTCACCTCTCCTCTCTCTCTCCTCTCTCTCTCTCTCTCTCTCTCTCTCTCTCTCTCTCTCTCTCTCTCTCTCTCTCTCTCTCTCTCTCTCTCTCTCTCTCTCTCTCTCTCTCTCTCTCTCTCTCTCTCTCTCTCTCTCTCTCTCTCTCTCATACACCTACCCACACAGTCCTCCCCCTACATACTTGTGCAACAGTCAACACAAGAGCCAGGCGTCATCGGGCACCAGCGGGAGAGGCGAGTGGTCACCCCCGTCTCAAGTGCCACCATCTCAAAGCCTCCTTTCTCGAGTGCCACTCAAGCCTCCCTCCTCCTCGCCCTCCCTCTCGACACCTAACACCTTGCTGATAACACACTCGACTCCCACCCGATACCCGGCGTCGAATAAGGTATAGGACGACCCGGGTACATTGTGTTGTGGAGAGGTCGTTGTGTGTTGGAGGGGCGTGGGAGCTTGAGGGAGGACGGAGTGAACAAGGGAACACCGAACACTGCCGTCAGAACGTGTCTTAAGAGCGAAACACAAGGGTCGTCATTAAGTACCTATATAATAATAATAATAATAATAATTTTATTTGCACCCGAAGGCATACAGGAACAAAAAGAAAACAACGTAATAAACAGAGATGAGGAAATAAACTTAAGTATTAAAGTAAATAGAAAATATAATATAAACCTACGTATATGAACACCTTATACTAATTACTCGCTACACCTTATCTACTAAACGAATCTTGTCTTAAACGTGAAGGTATTTGGATTAGTACTATTAACACAACGCATGGCTTACACGCTACACATATAGTCAGTCTGTCTCTATCCAGCTTATCTCCATTTCTTTGTTTATCGCTGTGGCACGTTTCAACACCACGTATGTAGAGTGAAAGGGTTCATTGCCTTTTTTGTATCAGAAAGGTGTTTCCTCTCGTGTGTGTGTGTGTGTGTGTGTGTGTGTGTGTGTGTGTGTTTCGTTTGTTGGTTAGTTTCGGGTTTTTTTCTCACTTATACTTCGGTCCTGAAGCGAAAGTAATATTGATGTATTGATTATGTATTGACTGCGTGAATATTTTAGACTAGAACCCCTTCTCTATTTTTCTATCTACGAAGATTCGAATATTCGTTAAGTTCCCTATCGTTCTTTCTTTATCCCTCAACCTTCCTCCCTCATCCTGAAACCACGACCACTACTTTACTTTTGTTTGAGAAAGAATGTTGAATTGGTCTACGCTGTCTGCACCAAGAGGCAACTTTTAGCTGGCATCACTTGACCTTTGTTTGAATATCCCGCCACTACAGGCACTCTGAGATGTCTCAGGAGGTGGAGAGGATATTTATTGCTTCGTAAAATATAGTTTGTCTTTTATAGTATCCCTGGGTCGTGGAGGGTACTAGAAGAACGGACGGGAACGAATCTAAACCCTTATTGAGCACTTGGTCTAAATTTGTAAATCTAGATTGAGTATACGTCAGAATTGGATCACGTAGGCCACTTGTTCTGTCTGGGCTCCATGCTAAGTGGTTCGAGGGTTTAAAACAGTACCTCTTCAGTCTATTTTCATCGATATTGTGGTATTTTACTCTCCTTTCCAATCATAGTAATTCTCGCTCTCCCTCCATGACGTAAAAGAATGGAAATTGACACGGCAAAGCGCCCATTGTGACACAGGTGCAGTGGTTGAGCGGCCATTGACAGGCAGGTACTGGAAGAGAAAGTGACTGGTGTGAAGACAGGTTTTCTTATTCTCTCAGCGTGAAACAATAGGCATGCGTGCAGCACTTTCCGGGGCCTTATGATTACCATTCTACCACTCCACAGACTCGTAACACCACAGTGACCCGAAACTTGAGTGGCTGAGAGTTTAGATTGGCAATAAAACTTTTAGTGAACCATATAACTGTATTGCTATAACCATAGCATACAAGAGACGTGTGTTTGGTAGTGTGAACTTGTGAAGGACAGACTTGAATGTGTATTTTAGCGTCTCAGTTTCTTCCATTTACGTCTTCTGTTCATAGTTATCACTAACTACCCTTATTTCTTGCTTCCATATAACTGTATTGCTATAAACACACAAAAGACGTGTTTGGTAGTATGTAAGAGAGCTTGGATGTGTTTTTTATACTTTTTTTTTAACATCAGAAAATAAGGAAGCTACAAGAGGCCGTGAGACTTACACGTGGTAGTTCCTGTTACTTAACACTACCTAGATCCACCTTTCATCCCCATCCATGAAATTTATTGTCTAGCCTCCTTTTAAAACTCCCTATTGACTCCGCACTAATTACCTGATGACTGAGTCCATTCCAATCATTTACCACCCTTTTGTGAACCAGTTTCTCCCTATTTCTTTTTATTTTATTTGTTAATTTTTGTAAGTTTTTTTAGGTTTGCGTTTTTTTTAGCGCCTCGGTTTCTTCCACTTACGTCTTCTGATTCATGAATATCACTAACCAAGCTTATTTCTTGCTTCCATATAACTGTTGCTATAAACATACAAGAGACATGTGTTTAGTATTACAGTGTGAACTTGTGAAGAAGAGAACTTGGATATGTATTGTAGAGCCTCTTCTTACATTTACGTCTTCTGTTCATCCCCATCCATGAAATTTATGTCTAGCCTCCTTTTAAAACTCCCTATTGACTCCGCACTAATTACCTGATGACTTGAGTCCATTCCAATCATTTACCACCCTATTTGTGAACCAGTTTCTCCCTATTTCTTTTTATTTTTCATTTTTATTTCTTTAAGTTTTTAGGTTTGAGTTTTTTTAGCTCCTCAGTTTCTTTCATTTACGTCTTCTGTTCATAGATATAACTAACCAAACTTATTTCTTGCTTCAGGAGTGAGTCTTGCACGGGCCAACAACCGGGAGGAGGTGGCTGACGTGCGGGAGGGCCAGGACGTCACCCTCAAGTGCCGCTTCAACAACCCGGCGCTGCTGTCCACGGGCGGGCAGATCTACTGGATGCGCCAGCGTAACGGCGAGAAGGACAACGTAGCCATCGCCGAGACCCCCTTCGACCGTAACTACAGGTGAGGATGACTTGTTTCTTGTATTTCACTCTTCTAGTAATGCCGACACCGCCTAATAACTCAGTATGTTTCTTGATAGTCTCTAGATAGATACCATATTGTTCCTGAAATAGATCAAGACGAGATCAATGCCTTGTTTTTTGTGTGTCTAGATGTTGATTTATGTTCCTTCAGACAAAGAAGTTGAAGTTATTAATGCCTTGTTCAGAATAATACCTTAGAATTATTACTAATTTCTATCATATTGTTCCTGAAATAGTTAAGAAGAGGTCAATATGTGTTTTTTTTTACCAATATGGTTTTTTTTTCTCCTGCAAAGAAATAGTGACTCAGTTTTCAGTGCCTTGTTTGGGGCTAGATCAGTTATTTCCCTCAAGCTGCTGCTGTTAGGAGATACGATTAATGTGTCTTGCTTGCACGTGTCATATTGTTTATTGTTGTGTGCCATTGCAGAGTTGACCTGGCGCCTAGCGAGGGGCGCTACGACCTGACCATCAGCCATGCCACCTACGAGAGGGACAACGGCATGTTTGAGTGCCGCTTCAAGGAGGCCGGCACAGGCTCTGACCTGCACACCACCACCGTCAACCTTACTGTCCTCATCCCACCGGGCAGCCCGAGGATCGACCCTGAGACACCCACCGCCACGGAGGATCAGCCCATCGACCTGGTCTGCTCCTCCCAGGGTGGCTCGCCTGACCCCCAGATCATGTAAGTTTTGCTCTGATTAAGTCCTTTCATGCATTGTCATCATCCACCTTGTGAAGATAGTACGTATAAGGGTTTTGCTCTAGCATTGTTATCCATCAGAATGACAGCTTTGCTCGAAAGAAAACACTCATCTTTAAGAAACAAAGCCACAACAGATGGATCAAAGCATTTCAATCAGTGATGTATGTACGGATTTATGCACAGTGATATTGATATTTTAGCACCTCTACCACCCACTTGTTATCTCCTGCAATATTAGATGTCTCCCTGTTTACCTTACTCCTGCATTTAGAAAATAAAAATGCCCTAACTCCTTTTTTTTGTGTGTATTTGTTCGTCTTAGTTGTACAGTATGGACTCTATTTCCAACAGTATGCATAGACGTCTCAGATCTACCCTTTATGTCTTTCCATTATCGTTTTCTATATTGCCGTCAATCCCTTGCAGCTGGTATCGCTCCGGGTCGGAACAGAAGCTGCAGAGTGTGTTGAAGCCTGGGGGCGGCCGGGACCTTGCCACCACCTCCGTGCTCACCATCAACCCTGGCAAGGACGACGACGGGGCTCAGTACCGCTGTGTGATCTGGAACAGGGCGCTCACCGACTCCGAGAAGATGGAGGCGGTTGTCACTCTGAGCGTCAATTGTAAGCACCCAAGGAATTATTGTAGCCTTATTATTAAAAAAAACTCACAAAAACTATACTAACTACTTATTACTTATTATTATTACTTATTACTATTACTTACAACTATACTTATGAAACTATTGTAAAACCTTATACTAATAGAGCACTATTCTGCCTTACTATGACTGCGTAGATTTAATTATTCTAAGAATCATAGTACGTAATTGTTTGAATAAAATCAGCAATGTTTTATTGTTTAAAGAAAATTGCTTATGTTTATCTGATATTTAGTCTATCAGTACCTCTACCAATTCAGGTTTTTTCAGTGTTTATGTTTTCACTTTTCAGATTATCCTCGCATCACCATAGGACCCGAGAATCCCCTGCGTGTAGAGCTGGACCAGACGGCAGTGTTGACGTGCTCTGCAGACGCCAAGCCTCCAGTGAGCAATGTGCGATGGACCCGAGGAGGCCGCTTCATTGGGACCATCAATGACCTCAAGATTGAGCACATCTCGCTCGATGACGCCGGCCGTTACGTCTGTCAGGCTGACAACGGGCTGGGCCGCCTGCGTGAGGCAGAAGTAACGCTGGATGTGCTGTATGGCCCACGTGTGTCTGTCATTTCCAGCAAAGATGTTGATGAAGGAGAAGATGTGATCGTGTCCTGCAATGTGACAGCCAACCCCGCGCCCGTCACCATAGAGTGGCTGAAGGAGGGCGACGACACATTCCGCCAGAACGGCATCGACATCCTGAGGCTGAACCGCGTGTCTGCAGTCAACCAAGGGAACTACGTGTGCCGTGCCGTGAACATCCTCAACCCCACCGGTGGAGAGCCAAGCGACCGCTTGGGCAATGCGACCGTGGCCGTGAGGGTCCGCCATGCACCGGGGAAAACCCACATCAGCCCCAAGGAGCCCGTTGCCGTTCAGGGGGAACAGGCAATACTGACCTGTGGAGCAGACCCACCAGGCTGGCCCATGCCAACCTACCGTTGGTGGCGTCATGACTCTGATGCCACTCTCACCCTGGGGGCCATCTACACCATCCCCCGGGCATCCCTCGCCGACGAGGGCACCTACTACTGCCAGCCCTCCAACCGCCTGGGCAAGGGTACTCATGCCTCGGTCCGCGTAGAGGTCCACCAGCCTCCCCGCATCCTTGAGGACCTGCCCAAGACAGCCATCCACCGCATCGGCAAAACAGACCTGACCCTCACCTGCCGGGCCCAGGGCAAACCTCAGCCCTCCATCCGCTGGTTGAAGGATGACGAGGAACTGAATCCTGCTGATGGACTCTACAATATCTTGGTTGAACAGTCATCTGTCAGCCAGAACACCGTGCACACCGTTCAGTCCACCCTGCAGTTCCGTGGTCCTCACAGAATCAATGACAATCAGTTGTTACCTACTGACAGAGGCACCTACATGTGTGTCTTCAAAAATGATGCTCGGGAAGTGTCCAGCTCGCAGCTCCTCAGAGTAGAACGTGAGTAATTGTTATATTTCTTTACTGTCAAGTCTGAATTCTAAAAAAAAAATCAATAATGAGATGATCATGCACATTTTTTGTAAATGAGATTATTTTCTTTGCAGATTCGCCAATCACAGTTCACAAGCCAAACAAAGTTGCATTTGACCTGAAAGAAGATGCTGAGCTGGAGTGTCGGATGCAGGCGTACCCTCAGCCCAGGTTCCAGTGGTCCCTCGGCCCTAACTTCATTGAGTCTGACGGCACCCACTACGCCACGAATGACACCATCCTCCACGACGACATGTATGCCTCCGTGCTGACCATCAAGGGCGTGACGGAGGCAGACTACGGCAGCTACACCTGCAAGGGCACCAACACCCTGGGCGAGCACAAGACCATCATCACCCTGCAGGAAAAAGGCCGCCCTATGCATCCCACCAACCTCCAGATCATCAGCCAAGGAACAAACTTCATCGAGGTGGCGTGGGACGAGAGTTTTAACGGAGGCTTTGCGGATACCTTGTTCCACATGCAGGCGGAGACCATGTCCGGAGAAATAATGAGTCACGACTGCCAGTCCCTGAACCCTTGCACCATTGAGCCTCTCCCTCAGCAGACTGCATTCAAGGTACAAGTCAAGGCCACCAACATGATGGGAGAGAGCGACTTCTCAGAGCCTCTCGACGCCATGACTCTGATCGACACTGACACCATCCCAGAGCCCGAGGAGGTGTACTTTGAGAGGTCCAGCGACACCGTCAGCTTCCGTGTGCTGCCCACAGAATTGATGCTTCAGGCGCAGATTGAACTCATGGACGGGTCAGGCAAGTGGACCGCCATGGAGAAGCTGATGCCCATCGGGAGCAACGAGCACGACCACGGCGAGGTGTACGTGGGGCAGGAGGAGCCGGAGGAGGTCAGGATACGCTTCTGCTCCATCTTTGTGGACGTCAGCTGCGGAAACTACCGGGAAGGCAAAAAAGGTAAGATACATCAAGAAAATGTGACATTGTGGTCGTGTCTGTATGTGTCAAAGAAAATGTTTACGGTTATGATTTATTGGACTGAAATTCGCGAGGGTTCATTAAAATTCCACTTTATTTTTGCCTGTATGTTTCAAAGAAAATTTTTACAGTTATAGTTTATTGGACTGAAATTTGAGACGGTTTATTATAATTCCACTTTATTTTACAGTTGACTACCGACCTTCAATACCGACTCAGACCATGTCCATGCAGTACATGGTGGCAATCATCGTGGGCTGTGTGGTGTTCGTGGCCCTGGTGGCGCTGATCTTTGTGTGCTGCTGCTGCTGCCGCCGCCGGAACAACAAACTGAAGAACAAGACGGCGGACATGGAGGTGCCGCACCGCAATGTTGTGACGCAGCAGGTGAGCCTCATACCCTTGCCTCACACAATCCTTCCAAGTGTTTTCAAGAGAGGAGTAACAAGATAGGGGAGAGCGGGGCAGGTTGCATGGAGGGTAGGTTGCATCATTGCCTCTAACTCGCATGTTATCACACGTACATCGTCTTAATACTACTACTACTACTACAATAAACTACTACTACTACAACTACAACAATAATAATAATAAAAAAAGTTAATGCGAGTTAGAGGCAATGATGCAACCTACCCTCGATGCAACCTGCCCCGCTCTCCCCTACCTCCCGAACTAAATTGACCCACACCCCTTTCTTTATTCTCTTACTGTCTTCTTTAGAGGGACTGGCAAGTAAACAGGTTTTTTGTCACCTTTTATTTTACCTTGCCTCACACCCTGCCTCCATCCAACACAACCCTCGCTGCACAAGACTACTCATTCTCATCCCTATTCTGTCCATCTCCCTAATGCAAGAGTTAATCAGTATCTTCACTCGTTCATCCCCTTCACTGGTAAACTCTGGAGCTCTGTTTCTGTTTCTATTTTTCCTCCTTTCTACGACTTAAATGTTTTCAAGAGAGGAGTGACAAGACACCTCCCAAACTAAATTGGCCCACCCCTCTTTTATATTCTCTTACTGTCTTCTTTATAGGGACTAGTAACTAAGCAGGGGTTTTTTACCTTTTTTTTTGCTCATGGCCAGTCCTTTGTGATGTAAAAAAAAAAAAAAAAAAAATTATAATCCCCAAAATCACACGTAGGCAAAACATGGAAGGCTTTATAATTTTGTCTGAAATACTAAATAATTTTCCTGTGTGAGACTTAAACTAGATATTATATGCACTTTGATACTATGTCCCCTAATGTGCCTATATTATGTATTTTTTGTTTTGCTCTAGTACTTAAGTTAACTCCTTATCTTGTTATTGTTGCTTTTTTTTATGTCTGTATGCCTCCGGGCAATAATAAAATCATTATTATTATTATTATTATTAAACGTTCCCTCCCCGCCAGGCGCCACCACCGCCTTACTACACGGTGGGGATGGACAACAAGGGTCTGGACGGCTCCATGGACACCGGCCTGGACGACCCCTCCAAGACGGCCATCTACAGCTCCCAGCAGTACCACAACTACCCCCAGAATGGCCACATCAACAACGCTCCAAACAACAACGGTAGGGCTTGTCCAAAATAATTAAATAAAGCAGAAAGTATGAGTTGTTTTCATTGTATGTTGTTATGTAGGTATGTTATGAGTTGCTGGAAAACTTGAAGAAACTAGGAAAATATGAGTTGTTTTCATTGTATGTTGTTATGTAGGTATGTTATGAGTTGCTGGAAAACTTAAAGAAACTAGGAAAATATGAGTTGTTGGTACTGCATATAAAATCTAAGTGAGTTTTTAGTGCCTGTCCACTGTCAACATCAAATTAACAACAGTGTATTTTTATTCTTAATTCCAGGAATGGGTTACATGGACAACAGTTACTCCAACTCCAATAATGGCGGGTCAGTGAACTCCCAGGACTCTCTGTGGCAGGTCAAGGGTCACGCCGATCCCCAGATGACCACCCACATGAGTCCCCACATGTCACAGGACTCCCGAGGCTACCAGTACGACCCCATGGTTCACGGCGGCTACGGCATCTCGGGCTACGACGACTATTCCCACTACCCAGCAACCGGCTACGGGCAACAGGGCCACGGGCAACAGGGCCACGGCATGATGGAGGAATACCCAGCCACCCGCCCCAACCCCTACCCTGCCAATGGTGATCCCTACAACCCCATGCACAAGCAGAGGAAGAGAGTTGACCACATCGGTAAGTCCTTTGTACGAGGTTGGGGAGGGAGGCTTTGCACGAGTGAGGTTTTGATAGTTAAAGAGTTATTTAGTTATTGTAGAAACAGTGTTTTTTGCAAAGGTAGACTTGAGTTGTTTTGATGCTTTGATGCTTAAAGAGTTATTTAGTTATTGTAGAAATAGAGCTTTTCCAAAGGTAGACTTGAGTTCTTATTTTAAAGGCTATGTATCTTTTTGTTTTGTTTGGTATTGATGTATGTACATAATTCTATTTCAGTACCTTAAATAGAATGACAAAATAGCACCCATATTATAACAGTAATTATCCATGATGTGATAGAAGTTAGTTATACATAAGAACATAAGAAAATAAGGAAGCTACAAGAGGCCGTGAGACTTACACATGGTAGTTCCTGGTTATGATTGAGTCTTACCCTTGCTTCCTCCTCCTCTTCCTGCCCAGATGGAGACGTGAGTGGCATGCCAGACCCCTACATGGAGCACTACGACCAGGGCGCAGCAGAGCAGATCATGAACCCAGAGAACAAGCCCCAGATCAGCTTTGACGAGTCCCTGGAGTCCGGTTACTCCACACCCAACTCCCGCAACCGACGCATCATCCGGGAGATCATCGTGTGAGGAGGAAATGCAGGTTCTCAGGATTACACATTTATTCTCAGGTGCCTTAAAACACCTGAACTGCCAACAAGGATGCTTTGAGGGTTAGACGTTATGGTGATGTGAGGCTCCTGCTGATCGCCATGTTTGTACGTCTAACCTGCCATTGGGTAACAGGATCTGAGTAGTGGTGGAAACGCCGACGTAGATTTTGTACCCGAAGCTTAATCCTTGTTATCGTGTCTATAGTGGCATGATTGTGGTAATTAAAATAGACTTGTTAATACTAAATTCTATGGTGCAGTCAAACAATTATTGACAAAAATGTGTCTGCCTGCTTACTTGCTTTTCTTCTGAAGACTCCTCAAGACTTGAGCTGCGGATGTCCATGCAATGTAAAGTATTGGGGAAGATTCTGTAACATCTTACAAGTCCTGGTGACTTGTACTCTTTCTTTCTTCACTATAACCCTGAAGAGCCAGTGTTGAAAACTGGCTTAGAAAAGACAAGGTCCCTTAACCGCCCCTGCTCATGTCTAGTCTGCATCACTGAAGATGACACAAGAAGCGTTCTGAGTCTGGACAGTAGTGGAGTGGAGGACACGTGAAGCTGTGTGCTTGCTGTGCTTGGAGTTAGAATTGTGATGACATCTTAGTGCTATGACTGGAAAACAGTTAAGTGTTATTGCTCACATAGACTTGTCTGTGCAAGGTGAGGACCTCTGTGATGAACTTAAAAGTTCTCTTGAGTACAAAGCACAAAGAGTGAGCATTGTGTGTGAAGCTCAAGCGTGGTCACAAGTGGTGTGCACCAGTCACCCCGATGCACCGGGCGGGACCGGCTGGTCCTGACCTGTGCATAACCTGTGATACTGGCTGCCTTTGTCTTGAAACTTGAGACCGTATGAAACATGTGTTCATGAATAGTGGTGAAAGGCTGACGTGTGAGACCGTGTGTGTCGTAACCTTTGCTTGTGTGTTGCTTGAAAGTGTTGATATATGGTCCAAGTTTTGAGTAACAATTGTCATTGTGATCTCAAGTGCAAATGAGACTGTGTCTTGTTTTTGTAATTTATATATATATACATATATATAGATATATTATGTAATACATATGTAATTTAAATGTATGTACAGTTATTTGTTTACTAGAAGAGGTAATTTGTATGATTGCTAATGTGTATGAATGCTTACCTCTTCTTTGTTAAGAATTTATGTGTTTTGTTTGCCATATTTAGTAAAGTTAATAATGAACTCGGCAATATCTTCCTCTTTTCTCATTTTCAGTTTTTCTGACTTTTCTCTGATTCAGTATTGATATGAAATTTATATTTGATCAATGGGCATTGATCCCATGTAGGTACTATTATAATGTTGGCAGTCTCAACAAAAATGTACAAATATGCTTAGGATACTTTGCTTTTGAAGCATGAGAATTGAGAGCCATGCCAACACAGTAGATGTAAGTGGGAATATTGACTCAAACTGCGCCACCTGATGATGAACATGAGGTGGCGACGTTCAGACCAACGGCTGTACAGAGTGGCTTGTGGGGCGGCGCCTTGAGCCGCCTGCCTTAAACTAGCATCTATTTGTGTCAAACTAATTGTTTCTTACCTTTCTACAGAATCACTTAAAGGGACCAATTTATACATCCTCTACATCACTCTTTGCAATATTTTTTTAGATACTGTTTTCTCCTATAAAATGGTCAGCCAACTTTAATGTGAAATACTGTATTGTACTATGACTATTTTTAATGGGTATTGGGGCTTTTATTACTACTTATGTATGGGTGTTCCGGGCTTTTCATCGGCGGCGTGCAAGTGTTCAGGTGTGCGAGGATCACCCACACTCATCAAGTAACCATTACTAACTTCATGATCTGTCATTATAATGTGCAAATGGAGTTTATAGAGATTCATGTAAAAAAACTCAATTCTATAAATAAAGTTTCATAATTTTGATATTGATTCATTGTGTTATAAGATATCTTTCATTCGGTGTCGATTATTTTACCACCATGGTAATGTTTCACTTTTTGTTTGATGTTTTACTCTCTCAATGGAAGACAACAAACAATGCTAAGTAACAGGAACTACCGCGCGTAGGTCTCCCAGCCTCTTGTTGCTTCCTTATGTTCTTATGTTCTTCTTATGTTCTTTTTTGTGGGCAGGTGGTGCTCATTAGCCATGGTAGGCTTAGGCCCTTAGCTGAAAACTGGGGTTGCCTGTAAGGAAGAGCATCCGGGGCCCAAAACTCATGCCGCAAATTTAAATGATGAACGCCGACAATAGAATTGGAAGCGTATCATTGACCGTCTAACCTCGTAGGATATTATGGGAGATCTGACATTAAACAGAAAGATTATGTTGATGATTCTTAAACAAAATTTCTCCTTTCCATTACATATCCTCCTTTCCGCTGGTCATCCACCCATCTCTCAGCACACTTACATGCATCCACCTTTTCCTCATCCACCCTCCTCTTCACTCATACATTCTCTTTGACAGTACATCATCCATCATCTCCCTATGACTATAAACCTTCAAATATTCCCTCATACCCCCCCAACACAATCGATCACACTCCTACGGTACAGATCCATATTTCTCATTCCATCCTTCTATGTAACTTCACACTACCACATTCATCAAAGTCTTCATCTTGTACCACATGCATCAAAATCTTCATCTTGTGTTTCAGTTCTTAATGTTGAAACTAGTATGAAATTTCCTATAATTTAGTGGCTTTTTTATTTCTTTCTTTTTTTGTCGCCACTTTTTTTCTCTAGTTTTTCCCTCACTCTACTAGGAAGGGAACAAAATACGGAGATAAATAGATGAGAGATGAGACTATTTGATCTGGCTCTTCCACTTAATAAATTGCTCAATCTTGATAATATGACCATAAACTTTAGAAGCAAAGTCTATGTTCATTAAATGTTGAGCAGATACATAACTTGTGTTAAATCTCGTTGTACAATAGCATATATATGGGTAAAGTAGACCGTCTGGTGTTCCATCTAATGTGCTTACCTATGTCTCCTGTCTTATAGGGAAACACATTAAATTTTGGCATCAGTATTCTATCATAGGCAGAACCCAGGTGTAAAGTTTGCCAGTTGAGTGATGTGGGTGAGGATGAAATGGTAGAACAACTGAACAAGTGATGCTAAAATGAGAGGGAGATGGTTCAAGTGCTTCTGTCTGAAATGAGATGTAAAATAATGAAGCCGATAAGTGGAGGAGAAAATGAATGGAAGGGGTTGGAAGGACAGGAGAATGGATGGAAGGGGTTGGAAGGACAGAGAGAATGGATGGAAGGGGTTGGAAGGACAGAGAGAATGGATGGAAGGGGTTGGAAGGACAGGGAGAATGGATGGAAGGGGTTGGAAGGACAGAGAGAATGGATGGAAGGGGTTGGAAGGACAGAGAGAATGGATGGAAGGGGTTGGAAGGACAGGGAGAATGGATGGAAGGGGTTGGAAGGACAGGGAGAATGGATGGAAGGGGTTGGAAGGACAGGGAGAGAATGGATGGAAGGGGTTGGAAGGACAGAGAGAATGGATGGAAGGGGTTGGAAGGACAGGGATAATGGATGGAAGGGTTGGAAGGACAGGGGGAGAATGGATGGAAGGGGTTGGAGAGACAGGGAGAGAATGGATGGAAGGGGTTGGAAGGACAGAGAGAATGGATGGAAGGGGTTGGAAGGACAGAGAGAATGGATGGAAGGGGTTGGAAGGACAGGGATAATGGATGGAAGGGGTTGGAAGGACAGGGGGAGAATGGATGGAAGGGGTTGGAAGGACAGGGAGAGAATGGATGGAAGGGGTTGGAAGGACAGAGAGAATGGATGGAAGGGGTTGGAAGGACGGAGAGAATGGATGGAAGGGGTTGGAAGGACAGGGAGAAAATGGATGGAAGGGGTTGGAAGGACAGAGAGAATGGATGGAAGGACGGAGAGAGAATGGATGGAAGGGGTTGGAAGGACAGGGAGAATGGATGGAAGGGTTTGGAAGGACAGGGGGAGAATGGATGGAAGGGGTTGGAAGGACAGGGAGAGAATGGATGGAAGGGGTTGGAAGGACAGAGAGAATGGATGGAAGGGGTTGGGAAGGACAGGGATAATGGATGGAAGGGGTTGGAGGACAGGGATAATGGATGGAAGGGGTTGGAAGGAGGGGAGAATGGATGGAAGGGGTTGGAAGGACAGGGAGAGAATGGATGAAGGGGTTGGAAGGACAGAGAGAATGGATGGAAGGGGTTGGAAGGACAGGGATAATGGATGGAAGGGGTTGGAAGGACAGGGATAATGGATGGAAGGGTTGGAAGGACAGGGGGAGAATGGATGGAAGGGGTTGGAAGGACAGGGAGAGAATGGATGGAAGGGGTTGGAAGGACAGAGAGGAATGGATGGAAGGGGTTGGAAGGACAGGGATAATGGATGGAAGGGGTTGGAAGGACAGGGGGAGAATGGATGGAAAGGGGGTTGGAAGGACAGGGAGGAATGGATGGAAGGGTTGGAAGGACAGAGAGAATGGATGGAAGGGGTTGGAAGGACAGAGAGAATGGATGGAAGGGGTTGGAAGGACAGGGATAATGGATGGAAGGGGTTGGAAGGACAGGGGGAGAATGGATGGAAGGGTTGGAAGGACAGGGAGAGAATGGGATGGAAGGGGTTGGAAGGACAGAGAGAATGGATGGAAGGGGTTGGAAGGACGGAGAGAATGGATGGAAGGGGTTGGAAGGACAGGGAGAAAATGGATGGAAGGGGTTGGAAGGACAGAGAGAATGGATGGAAGGACAGGGAGAGAATGGATGGAAGGGGTTGGAAGGACAGGGAGAATGGATGGAAGGGGTTGGAAGGACAGAGAGAATGAGGAAGGACAGGGAGAGAATGGATGGAAGGGGTTGGAAGGACAGGGAGAATGGATGGAAGGACAGGGAGAATGGATGGAAGGGGTTGGAAGGACAGGGAGAATGGATGGAAGGGGTTGGAAGGACAGGGAGAATGGATGGAAGGGGTTGGAAGGACAGGGAGAATGGATGGAAGGGTTGGAAGGACAGGGAGAATGGATGGAAGGGGTTGGAAGGACAGGGAGAGAATGGATGGAAGGGGTTGGAAGGACAGGAGAGAATGGATGGAAGGGGTTGGAAGGACAGAGAGAATGGATGGAAGGGGTTGGAAGGACAGGGAGAGAATGGATGGAAGGGGTTTGGAAGGACAGGGAGGAAAATGGATGGAAGGGGTTGGAAGGACAGAGAGAAATGGATGGAAGGGGTTGGGAAAGGACAGGGAGAGAATGGATGGAAGGGGTTGGAAGGACAGGAGAATGGATGGAAGGGGTTGGAATGACAGGGAGAGAATGGATGGAAGGGGTTGGAAGGACAGAGAGAATGGATGGAAGGGTTGGAAGGACAGGGAGAATGGATGGAAGGGGTTGGAAGGACAGGGAGAGAATGGATGGAAGGGTTGGAAGGACAGAGAGAAGGGATGGAAGGGGTTGGAAGGACAGGGAGAGAATGGAGGGAAAGGGGGTTTTGGAAGGACAGGGAGAGAAATGGATGGAAGGGGTTGGAAGGACAGGGGAGAATGGATGGAAGGGGTTGGAAGGACAGGGAGAGAATGGATGGAAGGGGTTGGAAGGACAGGGAGAGAATGGGTGGAAGGGTTGGAAGGACAGGGAGATAATGGGTGGAAGGGGTTGGAAGGACAGGGAGAATGGACGGAAGGGGTTGGAAGGACAGGGAGAGAATGGATGGAAGGGGTTGGAAGGACAGGGAGATAATGGATGGAAGGGGTTGGAAGGACAGGGGAGAATGGATGGAAGGGGTTGGAAGGACAGAGAGAATGGATGGAAGGGGTTGGAAGGACAGAGAGAATGGATGGAAGGGGTTGGAAGGACAGGGAGATAATGGGTGGAAGGGGTTGGAAGGACAGGGAGATAATGGATGGAAGGGGTTGGAAGGACAGGGAGAGAATGGATGGAAGGGGTTGGAAGGACAGGGAGAGAATGGATGGAAGGGGTTGGAAGGACAGGGAGAATGGATGGAAGGGGTTGGAAGACAGAGAGAATGGATGGAAGGGGTTGGAAGGACAGAGAGAATGGATGGAAGGGGTTGGAAGGACAGGGAGAGAATGGATGGAAGGGGTTGGAAGGACAGGGAGAGAATGGATGGAGGGGTTGGAAGGACAGGGAGAGAATGGATGGAAGGGGTTGGAAGGACAGAGAGAAAAGCCTACAGTAATGCAAGAAAGAAAAGTGTGAGGCTACAACAACCTTACTTAGAGGAGGAAGAAGATATAGTGGGGGAGTATTTGTTCGGAGAGGGGAAATGTGGAAGAAGCAAAAAGACAATCACAGTTTTTGGATGACCAGAGAAAATAAGAAGAAAGAAAAAGAAAGAAACTAATAAGATAGAATAAAGAAGAAAACTAAATTTAAAAACCCAGACAGCAAGAAGAAACACGTCAGGGAGTGCCGTTGAAAAAGCCTGACTCCCGACCCACAACTGAACTGAACTGAGAATGGATGGAAGGGGTTGGAAGGACAGAGAGAATGGATGGAAGGGGTTTTGGGAAAGGGCAGGGAGAGAATGGATGGAAGGGGTTGGAAGGACAGGGAGAGAATGGATGGAAGGGGTTGGAAGGACAGGGAGATAATGGGTGGAAGGGGTTGGAAGGACAGGGAGATAATGGATGGAAGGGTTTGGAAGGACAGGGAGAGAATGGATGGAAGGGGTTGGAAGGACAGAGAGAATGGATGGAAGGGGTTGGAAGGACAGAGAGAATGGATGGAAGGGGTTGGAAGGACAGGGGGAGAATGGATGGAAGGGGTTTGGGAAAGACAGGGAGAGAATGGATGGAAGGGGTTGGAAGGACAGGGAGAGAATGGATGGAAGGGGTTGGAAGGACAGGGGAGAAAGGATGGAAGGGGGTTTGGAAGGACAGGGAGAGAATGGATGGAAGGGGTTGGAAGGACAGGGAGAATGGACGGAAGGGGTTGGAAGGACAGGAGAGAATGGATGGAAGGGGTTGGAAGGACAGGGGAGAAAGGATGGAAGGGGTTGGAAAGGACAGGGAGAGAATGGATGGAAGGGGTTGGAAGGACAGGGAGAATGGATGGAAGGGGTTGGAAGGACAGGGAGAGAATGGATGGAAGGGTTGGAAGGACAGGGAGAGAATGGATGGGGAAAGGGGTTTTGGGAAAGGGCAGAGAGAATGGATGGAAGGGGTTGGAAGGACAGGGAGAGAATGGATGGAAGGGGTTGGAAGGACAGGGAGAGAATGGATGGAAGGGGTTGGAAGGACAGAGAGAATGGATGGAAGGGTTGGAAGGACAGGGAGAGAAAGGATGGAAGGGGTTGGAAGGACAGGGAGAATGGATGGAAGGGGTTGGAATGACAGGGAGAGAATGGATGGAAGGGGTTGGAAGGACAGAGAGAATGGATGGAAGGGGTTGGAAGGACAGGGAGAATGGATGGAAGGGTTGGAAGGACAGGGGGAGAATGGATGGAAGGGGTTGGAAGGACAGGGAGAGAATGGATGGAAGGGGTTGGAAGGACAGAGAGAATGGATGGAAGGGTTGGAAGGACGGGGATAATGGATGGAAGGGGTTGGAAGGACAGGGGGAGAATGGATGGAAGGGTTGGAAGGACAGGGAGAGAATGGATGGAAGGGGTTGGAAGGACAGAGAGAATGGATGGAAGGGGTTGGAAGGACAGAGAGAATGGATGGAAGGGGTTGGAAGGACAGGGATATGGATGGAAGGGTTGGAAGGACAGGGGGAGATGGATGGAAGGGTTGGAAGGACAGGAGAGAATGGATGGAAGGGGTTGGAAGGGCAGAGAGAATGGATGGAAGGGGTTGGAAGGACGGAGAGAATGGATGGAAAGGGTTGGAAGGACAGGGAGAAAATGGATGGAAGGGGTTGGAAGGACAGAGAGAATGGATGGAAGGACAGGGAGAGAATGGATGGAAGGGGTTGGAAGGACAGGGAGAATGGATGGAAGGGGTTGGAAGGACAGAGAGAATGGATGGAAGGACAGGGAGAGAATGGATGGAAGGGGTTGGAAGGACAGGGAGAATGGATGGAAGGACAGGGAGAGAATGGATGGAAGGGGTTGGAAGGACAGGGAGAATGCATGGAAGGGTTGGAAGGAAAGGGAGAATGGATGGAAGGGGTTGGAAGGACAGGGAGAATGGATGGAAGGGGTTGGAAGGACAGGGAGAATGGATGGAAGGGTTGGAAGGACAGGGAGAGAATGGATGGAAGGGTTGGAAGGACAGGGAGAGAATGGATGGAAGGGGTTGGAAGGACAGGGAGAGAATGGATGGAAGGGGTTGGAAGGACAGGGAGAGAATGGATGGAAGGGGTTGGAAGGACAGAGAGAATGGATGGAAGGGGTTGGAAGGACAGGGGAAAAATGGATGGAAGGGGTTGGAAGGACAGGGAGAGAATGGATGGAAGGGGTTGGAAGGACAGAGAGAATGGATGGAAGGGGTTGGAAGGACAGGGAGAGAATGGATGGAAGGGGTTGGAAGGACAGGGAGAATGGATGGAAGGGGTTGGAATGACAGGGAGAGAATGGATGGAAGGGGTTGGAAGGACAGAGAGAATGGATGGAAGGGGTTGGAAGGACAGGGAGAATGGATGGAAGGGGTTGGAAGGACAGGGAGAGAATGGATGGAAGGGGGTTTTGGAAGGACAGAGAGAATGGATGGAAGGGGTTGGAAGGACAGGAGAGAATGGATGGAAGGGGTTGGAAGGACAGGGAGAGAATGGATGGAAGGGGTTGGAAGGACAGGGGAGATGGATGGAAGGGGTTGGAAGGGCAGGGAGAGAATGGATGGAAGGGGTTGGAAGGACAGGGAGAGAATGGGTGGAAGGGGGTTTGGGAAAGGGCAGGGAGATAATGGGTGGAAGGGGTTGGAAGGACAGGGAGAAATGGACGGAAGGGGTTGGAAGGACAGGGAGAGAATGGATGGAAGGGGTTGGAAGGACAGGGAGATAATGGATGGAAGGGGTTGGAAGGACAGGGGGAGAATGGATGGAAGGGGTTGGAAGGACAGAGAGAATGGATGGAAGGGGTTGGAAGGACAGGGAGATAATGGGTGGAAGGGGTTGGAAGGACAGGGAGATAATGGATGGAAGGGGTTGGAAGGACAGGGAGAGAATGGATGGAAGGGGTTGGAAGGACAGGGAGAGAATGGATGGAAGGGGTTGGAAGGACAGGGAGAATGGATGGAAGGGGTTGGAAGGACAGAGAGAATGGATGGAAGGGGTTGGAAGGACAGGGAGAGAATGGATGGAAGGGGTTGGAAGGACAGGGAGAATGGATGGAAGGGGTTTTGGGAAAGGACAGAGAGAATGGATGAAGGGGTTGGAAGGACAGAGAGAATGGATGGAAGGGGTTGGAAGGACAGGGAGAGAATGGATGGAAGGGGTTGGAAGGACAGGGAGAGAATGGATGGAAGGGGGTTGGAAGGACAGGGAGATAAAGGGTGGAAGGGGTTGGAAGGACAGGGAGATAATGGATGGAAGGGTTGGAAGGACAGGGAGAGAATGGATGGAAGGGGTTGGAAGGACAGAGAGAATGGATGGAAGGGGTTGGAAGGACAGAGAGAATGGATGGAAGGGGTTTTGGGAAGGACAGGGGGAGAATGGATGGAAGGGTTGGAAAGACAGGGAGAGAATGGATGGAAGGGGTTGGAAGGACAGGGAGAGAATGGATGGAAGGGGTTGGAAGGACAGGGGGAGAAAGGATGGAAGGGGTTGGAAGGACAGGGAGAGAATGGATGGAAGGGGTTGGAAGGACAGGGAGAATGGACGGAAGGGGTTGGAAGGACAGGGAGAGAATGGATGGAAGGGGTTGGAAGGACAGGGGGAGAAGGATGGAAGGGGTTGGAAGGACAGGGAGAGAATGGATGGAAGGGTTGGAAGGACAGGGAGAATGGACGGAAGGGGTTGAAGGACAGGGAGAGAATGGATGGAAGGGGTTGGAAGGACCCGGGAGATAATGGATGGAAGGGGTTGGAAGGACAGGGAGAGAATGGATGGAAGGGGTTGGAAGGACAGAGAGAATGGATGGAAGGGGTTGGAAGGACAGGGAGAGAATGGGTGGAAGGGGTTGGAAGGACAGAGAGAATGGATGGAAGGGGTTGGAAGGACAGGGAGATAATGGCTGGAAGGGGTTGGAAGGACAGAGAGAATGGATGGAAGGGGTTGGAAGGACAGGGAGAATGGATGGAAGGGGTTGGAAGGACAGGGAGAAAGGACGGAAACCGAATGGGATCGAAACATGGAGCTATAAAAAAGGGCCCTTTATAATTCCATGGGTCGAAATGACAGAGATAATGGATGGGAGGGTCGGAAGAGGTGCAAATCCATTCCCGTTTTCCTCGAGGTGCCTGTAAGATCAGGATTGAGATCAACATCAACAACTTCGCAAGCAAATGTTCACGGCCTGTAATTCTTGCTTCATTTCATAGTTCAGAGGCAGTCTAGCAAAGTCTACATCCCGGTGTTAAGACTTAGCCATCCAACAGTGCTCCAGCTTACGCCATTGAGGTATTAAGGTACGTAAAAGGCAGTGGTACGGCCTAGACTAGGGGTTTATGAAATACCCTTTACTCGGCACTCGTGGAGAATGTGGGTCCCGGTGTTGCGCGAAATATTGTCACCGCGAAATCCTGTAGACCCCTCATTCGTCTCTCTTATTTCACTGGTTTTACGACTTAACTGCTGCCCCTTTACTCTTCCTTTTCATCTATTCCAAGTGGAACTGTCGCCGAAAATTTCCGCGTCTGTGAGCGTTCTACAGTCGGCGACAGTTCTTGGTTGGTGTTTCGGCGACAGTTCCATAAACCCACAAAACCATATCCGACGTCATGGATTGTGTCTTATGTAGCAATTGAAATAATGGTAAAATTTCGGTAGTGGGCTTTCACCGATTTCGAGGCCGAAATTTTGTTTTCCTGAATAGTTATGATGTATATTGAATGAATCTGGCACTCGTTTTTGTCGGAAATAAATCTGTGTTTACAGGTGTGGGGGGTGCTCACCCCGCCCCTCCCCGTCCGCCCTGCAAACATTGCTCCGCTTCGCACTGCCATAGTATTGATAATTTGGTAAATTTCCAGATGAACACCGAACTTCCTTTGGTGGACGAAACTATTTTTTTCTGGTGAGTTTTGATGTGCTTTGAATTAATCTGCAAACCGTTTCTGTCGCAAATCCCCCCCTTTTTTTTGTGCGTGATTTGCAACAAAAGTGAAAAAAAATCAAATAGAACTTAACCGAACCTATACCTAACCTAACCTTTACCTAGCATAACCTAAACCTAAACTAACCTATACCTAACCTAACCTATAATTTACATAACCTAACCTTTACCGGTTACAGGAAGTTTCGACGGAATGCAATTTTGACGGGGGGAAATGGAGGTTTCGACGGTACCGTTGAACTTCATCAAAACTTCCAATGTGTCTATATGTCTATCATAGATCCAAAAGAGATTTTATGTCTTATCTTTATATGATTGTCACTGACTGTATCAGGAGCAAGTATGTTACTTCTAAAGTCGGACTCTTCACAGACTTGGGGATCTTGAAACGAGAGAGCAGTTCTGATAGGGAGGTGTGTGTGCTCACTGAGTGAGCTCTGGTCGTGGTAGTGTAGTTGGTGGATTATTGTTAGGCAATAATCATAAGCCATAATCATAATAATAATAATGGTGTACAGTAGCTTGTTAGATTACAGGAAGTTTCGACGGAATGCACTTTCGACGGTAGAAAATGGAGGTTTCGACGGTACCGTCGAACTCCGTCGAAACTTCCAATATGTGTATATACGTATGTCTATCATAGAGTAAAACCTAAAGATATTTTGTCATTGAGAGGTTAATATAAAATACAAAGTTACTAGATCATTGCCAACCAAAATTAAAGTGAAAAGCATATACAGCTAAGATCCCCCCATATCTTTCGTTGTTTCCCACCCTAACGTGGTAACACCTATCAAACTTAGCTTGCCTATCATTAATATTGTATTTAATAAAATCAATTAGCGATAAAGACTAATAAACAATGAACAACAGTACTGTTTGTGCGGCTTTATCCTCAGGCTAAGGCATTGCCCTCCTGATGGTCACAGTCACTGATAAATTAGACTACAGAAAACGGCACCTAGTAGCGCGTTTTCGCAACCGCTCTGGCTGGTCTGGACTGGACTAGTCCCGGGTGGCCACTGTTTTCGCGAGGCGGATTGGACCGGGCTGGAACGGGCTAGACTGGGCCAGGCCAGCGAGCAGGACCAGGTTGGACCAGTGTGGGAAGAACTGGCGCATGCGCACTACAGTCAGCGGGGAAGACGACCAGGAGCTTCTCGTGCTGCTGATAAGACATGAAACACCATGATGGCCGACCATAAGACTAAAGTAATTTCACGAAAAATTACAATATTCGCAATTTGCTGAAACAACATCTTTGGAAATGAATACACTGCGTCAACAACACTATAGTGGCCACTGCACTAATGTCACCAGGCGCCATATATTACGAATTTTAGCATCACTACAGACTTGTATACGTGTCACTGAAGACATGTACCGTAGCTATAGTGTTATGTAGATAATGTAAACTACGTACTGTGCACGTGATGTGATCTGTAGTGATGCTAAAACTCGTAATATATGCCCCCCTGCGACATTACTGCAGTGGCGACTATAGATAGTGTTATTAATGGTAAATGAAATGAAATTTCATCATTAATTTTTTCATAGTCATCCCTGCAACTTGACTTCCCATTGAGAAGTCAAGTAAATAAAACACGCGCTTTTTAAAAATGTGTGCATTTCTTCCCGGAGGACCGCCCACTCGATCCCCCAGCCAATAGGAACGACGAATGGGACGGGGCCAGTCTCGATGTATTTTCGCGAGCATCAGTCCAGCCTGGAACGGTATAGACTGGACTGGACCAGGGTGTGAACGTCGTGAAAACGCGCTATAAGTTTGTGGGGAAACAAGTGTTACAAGTTGTTGTAAGTGTTAAATATTAAATATTGTTTACAAATACGTATTTTCATTTATATCAACGATATGTTAAATTGCGCATGATGAAAGATCTAAAATATTATGAAGGGAATGAATGAGAGGGTTCGACGGCGCTGACTTGGAAGGTTCAACGATGCACTATGTTGGAAGTTTCGACGGTGTCGTCGAAAACGCATTCCGTCGAACCTTCCTGTTACCGTTTGTTACACTGCATAACGGTACTCCTGCCCGTTAGCAATTACGTTTACAAAACTGTGCATTTCTGTGCATCTCATTTTGACATATTTATAATGGTTGTCTAATGTAAAATGATATTTACACATACGTATTTTCATGCATTTATAATTTACATGTACGTATTAAGTAAAATTCCACATGATGAAAGGCCTAAAATATTATGAAGGGATTTAATGAGAGGGTTCGACGGCGCAGACTTGGAAGGTTCAACGATGCACTGTGTTGGAAGTTTTGACGGTGTTGTCGAAAACGCAAACAGTTGAACCTTCCTGTCATCACCTTTACCTACCTAACAAAAAAAACAAAAAAAAGATTTGCGACAGAAACGGTTAGCAGATTAATTCAAAACACAGGGAGCCTCGAAGGGACTCCTCATCAAAGGGAGGAGTCCTTTGCCTCTCCCTGCCTCGGCCAGGTCCACTGACCTGCCAGGTCTCCGAGGAGGCCTGGCAGTGGCGAGACTAGCAGTGGGGGTTACACCTACTACTGGTCCGGCATGAGCAATGTACCCATGGCCGGGAGTAACTATAGGCATCTCCAGCAAACTGCAGCCGTCTGTTGTTGAGGTTACTCCGGTTGATGAGTGTATAATGTGAGTGAGGATGAAACACACTCTGGGTTTCATGTCTCTTGTTGCAGTGTATGCTCCTACTGTGGTGTATAGGTACTCTGACAGTCTAATATGTGTCAAACATCTCCAGTAACTAAATATTAGTAAAATAACATGCAAATATTCATCTCCAGGTGTTGTGGAGAATCGGGTGTCCCTGAGCCTCTGCAGCAGCACCTAAAGAAGGCAGGAGCAGGACAGCAGCTGCACCATGTCACTGATCGACTTTGAGAGTGCCCGCCAGAAGGAGGAGCAAAGGCAGCTACAACGCCAGGCCAGACAACTCATCCTGGACAAGGTAACTATTGGACATTGATGCCGTAGTATTCATCCCTTTCACTGATAAACTCTGGATCTCTCTTCCTGTTTCTATATTTTTCCACATTCCTTCAACTAAATATTTTTCAAGAGAGAGGTATCAAGACACCTCCCGAACTAAACTGATCCACCCCACTTTCTTTATTCTCTTACTGTCTTCTTTATGGGGACTGGCAGCTAGCAGGCTTTTTGTTACTTTTTTCGTCCTTGGCCAGTCCTTGTTTTATGTAAAAAAAAAAAAAAATATTATGTATCCAAGAATCGGTGTTCCATTTCTCATCATCCGTATTAGCCCTTAGGTCTTTAGATATTCACTTTTCAACATGTAGTTTAAGCTGTATGGAGAGTCCTATTAGATATACACAGTGATAAGTAAGAGGTCAAGACATGCAATGATTAACATAAGAACATGAGAAAATAAGGAAGCTACAAGAGGCTGTGATACCTACACGTGGTAGTTCCTGTTACTTAACACTACTCCACCTTTCATCCCCATCCATGAAATCGTCTAGCCTCCTTTTAAAGCTCCCTATTGACTCCGCACTAACTACCTGATGACTGAGTCCACTCCAATCATTTGCCACCCTATTTGTGAACTTCTGTATTAACCCATTCACGCCCAGATCTTTCCTTTGCTATAGAAAATTGGTCTGTTTTTAGCCATATAATTACGAAAAATAACTGAATATACCAAATTAGCTAGTAGACAAGGATAGTAAACAGGTCATATCTATATAAACATTGCTTATACCCACTAAAAATTGTCTAATGGTACCCAAATTACAATGGAAATTACGTTCTGGGTTCAAGGGGTTAAAGCTCCCTATTGACTCTGCACTAACTACCTGATGACTGAGTGCATTCCAATCATTTACCACCCTATTTGTGAACCTCTATATTAAAACTCCCTAAAACTCCCTAACGCTGCAATCCCCCGCCAGGCCCAGGAGGAGTTTGAGACGCGGCAGCAGCAGGAGGAAGCAGCCCGGCAGCGAGGGGAACACACGTGGATGCTGCCGTCGGTGGAGGCCCGGCTTGACGCGGACCACAGCACAGGGAAGAAGAAGAAGAAGAAGAAGGACAAGAAGAAGAAAAAGAAAAAGGAAAAGAAAGCCAAGAGCAAAAAGAAAGATTCGTCGTCTTCGGTGAGGTTGTGTTTTGTTATGAAAAGAGATGCTTATTCGTCAGGGAAATATGTAACTTTGCCTGATTTTATCTTGTGAGAATACTGTTATTTGTTTTGTGGTTTGATATTTAATACATCATAACTTATTTTGCAAACATTATGACAGCATTCATTACTATTAGATATGTTATTTGTTTTGTGGTTTGATATTTAATACATCATAACTTATTTTGTAAACATTATGACAACATTCATTACTGTTAGGCTAATTTTGAATGCTAAAACCAGAAGAGGGTTTAGCCTTCAAAAATGGTGCTTTTACATATAAAAAGATATTGTTCAGTAGAATTAGTTACCCAATCAGTCACAGGACATTCAAGCTATGGAACTAGAATCTAAAAAGTAATATTGAAAACGTTGTAGTTTATGAAAGGCTTCACAAATTAATGTTATGCAATTATAACTTCCCCTTTTTTCCTCACCTACTACATAACGTCTAATAAACAAACCCCTCACACAAAATAGGATTAAATAAGAGAAAAGTAGGATAGGATAAGATAAGGAGAAAAATAAGATACATATAGCTTAGGAAAAGTACCGAAGAAACAACAACAAAGTAAAAATGATGACTGACAAACAAAGAATCTCCTTTTTCTTTTCAGGGCAGTGAGAGTGAAGGGGACGAGGCTGCAGACATGTGGGTTGAGAGCTCCACCACCAAGAGTTCAGCAGCCCCTTTAAAGGCAATAACCCCCCAAGCCCCCTTAAAGGCACCGAGCCCCCAAGCCCCCTTAAAGGCACCAAGCCCCCAAGCCCCCTTAAAGGCACCAAGCCCCCAAGCCCCCATAAAGGGTCCTCAGCTACCTCCTCAAGAGAGCTCATCGGGGGAGCCTGTGAAGCGTGATGGCTGGATGGAGGTAAAGTGGGGGAACAGGGGACTAGCAAACATGACCTTAGTTAGAGCTCTGACAGTCACTATGTAGGTTAGGTTAGGCTTTGGTTTAGTTAGATTAGGTTAGGTTAGGTTGGGTTTTGGTTAGATTAGGTCAGGTTAGATTAGGTTTAGGTTAGGTTAGGTTGTGTAGCAAGTTGTTGTATTACAGGTGGTATACTACAGTAAGACCAGTTATACAAAGACTGGGTTGATTTATTCTTCTAAATGTGTGAACTGCCATAAGGTATAATATAGTGATTATAATTTACCTAATGTCTGTAGTATTATCAGGTTTAATGAATGCCATGAAGACAAGTAAGAGTTGGTCCTGTTAGTTGTGTAGCTGCTGTTTGCGATGTCAATAACAAGTGTCTTACGGGAACTACCACATATAGGTCTCACAGCACAGCCTCTTATAGCTTCCTTATTTTCTTATGTTCTTATGTCTTCTGGGCGTCCGTAGATGACGTCACTCTTCGGCACCTTCTCCCGCCATGAGATAAGGGAGCGTGACGGCACCAGCAGGAAGAAGGCCAAGGAGGAGGAGGAGAAGAAGAAGAGGGAGGCTGCTAAGGTAGGCTGAGGGAAGGGAGACTCATCAGACATAGCATGACTGTTGTGTTAGGGCTGAGGCAAGGAATGGAAAATATATGTTATTATTATGTTATTATGGTTATATTATTATGTGCTATTATGTTTTATTATTATTATATTATGTGTTTTTATTAGTATTATGTTAAATGATTATGTGTTCATTGATCTCCCTACCATTTGATGAAAGAATATAGTGACACACTGAACTCTATATCAAAATCATCTCTTTCAACAAGTGTGAAAATTGATTAATGTCACACTCAAACTCCTCAATCCCCCAGCCAGGGTCTCATGCATTGGAGCTGAATCCTTACTACAAAGATGGAGGGACGGGCTTACCAGAGCAGCAGAAGGCAACACCAACACCAACCCCACAGACCACCGGGCTGGACGCTGGGTGGCTGCGCAGGGCCTTGCAGCGCGCCCGGGAGCAGGCACAGACTGAGGGCAAGTCACTGGAAGAGATTGCTGCTGAGCGCTGGGGGGTTAGTAGGAAACTTTTTTTTTTTAAAGTTTTTTTTTGTTTTTTTTTAAATATTTTTTATTGGAACACTTGATTTGGTGGTGGAAGTTGCTATTGTTTATTTTATCTTTATTTATTTCAGTGTTCTTATTTCTACTTTAATCCATTGTGACGATATGATAACCTTTAATAGCCCATTCACTAGGTACTATTTTCTTTCAGTCGCTAGCAAGATTTAATGAACTACTTGCTGAGGCTGAAGGAAGAGGGAAGCACAGACAAGATGATGCAAGGAACCAGGAGAGAAGAGAGAGGCGGAGCAGAAGTAGGGAAAGAGACAGGAGGAGAAATATAAGCAGGGAGAGAGACATGGTGAGAAATATTAGCAGGGAGGGAGACAGAGACAGAGTGATAAATGTTAGCAGGGAGGTAGACAGAGACAGGATGAGAAATATTAGCAGGGAGGGAGACAGAGACAGGGTGATAAATATAAGCAGGGAGGGAGACAGAGACAGGATGAGAAATATTAGCAGGGAGGGAGACAGAGACAGGGTGATAAATGTTAGCAGGGAGGGAGACAGAGACAGGGTGATAAATATTAGCAGGGAGGGAGACAGAGACAGGGTGATAAATGTTAGCAGGGAGGGAGACAGAGACAGGGTGATAAATATTAGCAGGGAGGGAGACAGAAGAGAGAGGAGAAGTAGAAGTACGGAACTAGACAGAGTGAGAAATGTAAGCAGGGAGGGAGACAGAGTGAGAAATGTAAGCAGGGAGGGAGACAGAAGGAGAAGCAGGAGCAGAGAGGGAGACGGAATGAAAAGTAGGAGTAAAAGTCAAGAAAGAAGCAGAGATGTGAGGCAGGGAAGGAGTGGAAGCAGGGAAAGAAGAGGCAGGAGTGGCAGCAGGGAGAGAAGAGGCAGGAGTAAGGAGAAGAGAAGACAACCCCGTGGGAGACATAGCAGTAGTAGCAGCAGTAGTAGCAGGGGTTCCAGCAGAAGTAGTAGCAGAAATAGAAGCAAGCAAGGAAGCAGGGAAGATCGCTCCAGAGAAGGCAATCCAAGGTGAGTGAGGAGAGAAAAGGTGTGTTTGTGTAGAAAAAAAAGCTGATTTATATACATAATTAATTCATATCATAGATTTTTTTTTTATGAAACAAGTCGTAGCATATTATAAGTTTTTTTTTCTCTCTCTCTCTCTCTCTCTCCTCTATCCTCTTCTCTCTCCTCTCTCCTCTATCTCATCTCTCGCTCTCTCTCTCTCTCTCTCTCCTCATCTACCTAACTCTCTCGTCTCTCTCTCTCTCTAACTCCACTTCTACTCATCTCTCTATCTCTCTCTCTCTCTCTCTCTCTCTCTCTCCATCTCTCAGCTCTCATCTTCTATCTCTCTCTTCCTCCCCCCCACACTTTATAGAATACTTTATGTAACCCTGAATTTGAATAGTATGATAGGTAACTATGAACTCTATAACCCCAAGAGACTTTCCTTATACCTCTGAGTAGACTAGGCATTTTTTATTTCTCTTTTTCTGTTTCTTTTTCATTCCCTTTTCCAATCATTCAGCAGAGAGGGTACCCAGAATAGGTTTACTATTTTAATCTTACTCTCTCACACACTATCTCATAAGCATCATCTTCCTCATCATCTTCCATCCATCATCATCATAAGCATCCATCATCATCACCATCATCATCATAATGACACTCATATCAGCATCTACTTCTCCTGCTCTCTTCGCGGTTCTCTTCAAGTGCCTAAACCACATGAGAATTATCAGAATGGACACCTCCACACTCCATTACCCACGTCAGACCCAGACCCACTCAAACCCAGCTACTCACTGCAGACGCCAAGGACGCCACTCATGGACTCCAACGCACATGACGCCATGGACGCAGGACTCATCACGGCAGACTCCGACCATACGCCATACCACGGCAGGACTCCAGGAGCCACACGCAACGCAGATCCACTCAAAACCCTTACCACCAAACCCCAAACCACTCAGACCCATCCTCACCCAAACCCCTTACCCACTCATACCCACCCACCTACCCTCCACTTCATTACCCTCCCTTACTTCACTCCTTTCCCCTTTTACTCCATTATCACTTCAACTCCAACTTCACTTCATTACTCCATACCCTTCCCTACTTCCTTTTCCCCTTTCCCATTCCACCCCTTTATTTACTCCCTTATCCCCTTTATTTCTCAAATTTCTTCACTTCATTACCCATTTCTCCCTTCAAATTCCCATTCCCTTTACTTCATTTCTCCCTTACCCATTCATTACTCCATTCCTTTACTCATTTCTCCATTACTCCCCTTTATTTCTCCCTTTTCACCCATACTCATCTCCACTTTTTACTCCATTTTCCCACTATTACTCCATTCTCCACTTTTTTACTCATTTCTCCAAATTTATTAAACCCTTTCTTACTCATTTCTCCATTACCCATTCATTACCCATTCCTTCACTTCATTACTCCCCTTCATTTCTCCCTTCCCACTCCCTTACTCCAGTATTCAATTCATTACTCATTACTCACTTCATTACCCATTATTCACTGCATTACTCCCCTTATTCACTCAAATTTCTCCATTACTCCACTTCATTACTCCATTACTTCCCTTTATTACTCCCCTTATCCACTTTCATTATCCATACTCCACTTCATCCTCCATATGGGCCACTCAAATTACCCATACTCCAATCATACTCCACCATTTTCTCATACCCACCAATTACTCCATTACTTCACTCATTACTCCATTACTCCACTTCAACCAAACACTCATTACTCCATACCCACTTCATTACTCATACTCACTCATTACTCCACTCAATACTCCATTACTCCACTTCATACTCCATTACTCACTTCATACTCCATTACTTCACTTTATACTCCACATACCCATACCCACTTTACACCCATACTCACTCAGTCCCATTACTCCACTTCAACCCAACCCACCAATTACTCCATACTCCACTCATTACTCATGACCCACTCATACTCCAACTCCACTGCAACCCACATACTCCATTACGCCCACCATGACTCCACCATACTCCATACTCCACTCATTGACCCATCCCACTTCAGACCCATTACCACGTCATACTCCAGTACGCCACGGCAGACTCCATACCCACCAGTACTCATACTCCACCAGACTCATTACTCCACGCATACCCAGGACCCACTTCAGTACCCATGATCCACGGCATACCTCATTACCCACGTCAGTACATACTCCATTCATTGACTCCATACTCCACGCATTACGTCCATGACTCACTCAACTCATTACTGCACTTATTACTCAGTGACTTCACTTCAGACTCCAGACTCCCCGTCAGGACCCCATAGTACTTACTCATACCATACTTCACCATACGCTATACCCACTCAGTACTCCATACTCCACTCAGACTCCAGATTCCGTCACATCAATACTCCAGACTCACTCATACTCCATTACTTCACTTCATTACATTACTCCTTCATGACCAGACTCACTTCAACCCAGTACTCCACTCATACCCATACCCACTCATTACTCCAGTACTCCACTTGCAGGTACTCCATTACTCCACTGCACTTACTCCATCGACGTCAACTCATTACATTCCTGTCAGGACGTCCAACTCGCACTCATTACTGAATTCTCCACGTTCATGACGCATGTACTCCACGTCATTACTGCCAGGACTCGCACCCGCATGACCCATGAAGTCACGTCATGACCCAGTATGGACGTCAGGCTCATACTCCATAGCGCCACTCATACTCCAGTACCCACTCAACCGTCTACTCATACGCCACTTCATGCTCAGTATCCACTTTACTCCACTTCATTACTCCAGTACTTCACGTCATACTCCAGTACTCACTCATTACTCCATACTCATTCATTACTCCAGTGACTCCACTTCATACTCCAGCTCACCTAGACTCATTACCCATTTTACATCTCCCCTGTCATTACTCCATTACTCCACGTCATACTCCAGGACTCCACTCATTACTCCACGGTTTCCTATCCACTTCATGACTCCAGGACTTCACTGTCATGACGCCAGTACGCACGTCAGACTCCAGACTGCACTGTCATGACGTCCATTACTCCACTTCATTACTCCATATACTCAACTCAATTACCCATTACTCCACTTCAGTACTCCCTTACGTCACTCATTACTCCATGACTTTACTCAGTACTCATTACTCACTTCATTACCCATTACTCCACTTCATTACTCCACTTCAGTACTCCATTACTCCACTTCATTACCCCCATACTTCACGTCATTACTCCATTACTCCACTTCATTACTCCATTACTCCACGTCATTACTCCTCCATTAACTTCCACTTCATTACTCCATGACTCCACTTCATTACTCATCTCACTCATTACCCATACCCTTCATCTCAGACCACTTCATTACTCCAATTACTCCACTGTCATTACTCCATTACTTCACTTCATTACTCCATTACTCACTCATACCCATTACTCCACTTCATTACTCCATTACTCCACTTCATTACTCTATTACTCCACTCAGTACTCCAGTACTCACGTCATTACTCTATTACTCCACTTCATTACTCATTACTCCACGGCATACTCCATTACTCACTTCATTACTCCATACTCTCATTACTCCATTACTCCACTCATTACCATTACTCAATTCATTACTCCATTACTCCACTCCATTACTCCACTTCATTACTCCATTACTCCACTTCATTACTCCATTACTTCACTTCATTACTCCATTACTCACTTCATTACTCCATTACTCCACTTCATTACTCCATTACTCCACTTCATTACTCCATTACTCCACTTCATTACTCCATTACTTCACTTCATTACTCCATTACTCCACTTCATTACTCTATTACTCCACTTCATTACTCTATTACTCCACTTCATTACTCCATTACTTCACTTCATTACTCCATTACTCCACTTCATTACTCCATTACTCCACTTCATTACTCTATTACTCCACTTCATTACTCCATTACTCCACTTCATTACTCTATTACTCCACTTCATTACTCCATTACTCCACTTCATTACTCCATTACTCCACTTCATTACTCCATTACTCCACTTCATTACTCTATTACTCCACTTCATTACTCCATTACTTCACTTCATTACTCCATTACTCTATTACTCCACTTCATTACTCTATTACTCCACTTCATTACTCCATTACTCCACTTCATTACTCTATTACTCCACTTCATTACTCTATTACTTCACTTCATTACTCTATTACTCCACTTCATTACTCTATCACTTCACTTATTTACATTATACACTCCATTCCTCCACTTCGTTACTCCATTACTTTACTTTAGACAAACATGTTTCCTTCCAGATACTCACAGAAGCTCCTCAGACCCTCAGAGGAGCCAAGGAAGGGTAGTGCGCCGTCTCTTAGGTTCCAAAAGCCAGGGGAGGATAACAGTGCAAGGTGAGTCCTGATTGGCTATTGATATTGTACTTGGAGTGACTTTATTTTTTTTATTTTTTGGACTGTATCAGACTTTCATGTCCTCTGTTAATGGAGCGAGTGTATCAAATGTTGTTTCCTATGCAATGAAAGATTCTTTATTATCTTTATTCAATCAATTTAGACAAATTGCATAAGAGTACCAGGTCGGATTCGAACCCCTGGACAGAGCGTCTTAGCTCCCTCACCACACGGAGGTTGGGGTAATGATATGTATGGGGTGCTTATCATTACCTTTTAACCTCTGTGGTGAGGGAGCTAAGACGCCCTGTCCAGGGGTTCAAATTCGACCTGGTACTCTTATACATTATCTTTATTGTTTATACTATATAAAAGTATGTGCATTGTAATGGATTAATATGTTGTGGACTGAGGAGACCATTGGCGATTTTTCTTTTCAATTTTTAATCATATGAGTAGAACAGGGTTGCACAAATTCTGGCCCGTGGACCAGATCCGGTCCGCAAAGGCCTAGCGTCTTGCTCCACAGCCTACTTGGCATTAACATTGCAAACGGCCCACGAAACTCGGCCAAAAAATATAATTGATTCTGCCGCACAGACAGCATCTGCCATACATTGAATCATGACATGGACATGAAAATGACAGGACAATGAATTGCTCCTTCATGGCAAGCAGTACCACCTGTCTCATAGATTTGACTCTTTTTCAATAAAATGTTTGTATACGTGTATAGTCACTTTGGGGTTTTCATCAGTCACTCCGGCCCTCTGGCTGCTCCCTAAAGTCTCATCCAGCCTTCGCTTTGAAAAGTTTGCCCGCCCCTGGAGTAGAACATGATGAAAAGTAGCATAAGATTAATTCTTTTACCATGATCATCATCATTACTAAGATTTGCAGTAAATGGAGCACAATCAAAGCACCAACTTGTCTCATCCATAACGTATTCTTCCCCAAACAGGTCATCCAAGCAGTCCATGTCAAGAGGTCCCGTGAGTAGCAGCGTCAGCAGCAGGTGGCAGAAGAAGGGGTCCCAGCAGCAGTCACCCAGGGAGTGCCAGGCAGACAGGAGGCCACCATCACCATCCTCCTCCTCCTCCTCCTCCACGTCCTCCAGCAGCTCAGAGGACGTAAGGCTTCCCTACATTTTGCCCGCCCACAAGTGACTCATTGTTATTTTATTTTATTTATTTATTTATTTATTATTATTATTTTTTTACATCACATAGGACTGGCCAAGGGCAAAACAAAAAAAAGGTAACAAAACTCCGCTTAATTGCCAGTCCCTATAAAGAGGACAGTAAGAGAATATAAAAGGGGGGTTGGGCCAATTTAGTTCATTTTAGTTTGCATCTAATGTCCTATATCCCTCTACTTGCAGGGACTTCCTCTCGAGAATGGCTATGAGGATCAAAATAATGAAGTGAATGAATTAACGATGATGGAGAAATAGAAAATGAAGTCATTGGTGTAAATACTTAGTTAGAGTGACAGTTACATGTCCAGATGTATTATTTATTTTAAGCTGTTATGGAAATTCAAAAACCATCCATTTGTTAATCTGATATTTTGTTTGAGTTCAAGAGCATTTAATGTAAGTAATATACCGTACATATTCTCTATACAAGGTTTCATAAGTGAAGTGATCCACCTATGTCCTCCGCCAAAAACTAGGGTTGCCTGTCGGGAATAGCATCTGGGGAGTAAAAGTCATGATAAAAATTTGAATGATGAACGCCAACAATAGGAACCGTATCATCAACAGCCTAACCTCCTTAAGACATTATGGGAAAATCTGACTTTAAAATGAAAGATGATGATGATGAACTGATGGACAAAAATTCAATGGTGTGTGGATGAGTAGTTTACAACGGAGCTTGAGAGGGCCAATTATCTATTCTGACCAAAATTCATCCTAAAACGTGATCGAGTAGCTTTTTTCCTTACCATCTTTACGAGAACTACCACATGTAGGTCTCACGGCCTCTTGTAGCTTCCTTATTTTCTAATGTTCTTATGTTCTTATCTGTACCTTGGCACTTTCCTCAGGAGGGCACAAGCCAGGCACCAAAGGCCACCACACCAGGACTGCAAGGGGCTCCTGTCACCACCCAGCCTCCTACCGCCACAGCCCCCTTACCAAGACCGAAAGAGGCCCCTGCCGCCACACCACTCACCGACAAGGAGATGAACGACCTCGCCGCCAAGCTCATGAAGGCGGAGTTGATGGGCAATGATGTGAGTATGAGTCAGGTGGGCAATGATGTGAGTACGAGTCAGGTGGGCAATGATGTGAGTATGAGCGAGACCACCGAGAGACAAGGCCTGGTGGATCGCCCGTGACGTCACACCATAAGGATACCACCCGCTCCGCTCCCCGTACAAGTTTACCTACCTAATATAATGTTTATCAGTATAAAAGATATACTGTTATCTTCGGAAATGTTTGTTCTATAATATTATCAAATAAAAAACCGTAAAACACACAAAGAAAGTGCCATTATGAGACTTTCAAGAAATATGCATTAACTTAAACTCTTCGCCATTTAATATTTTGCTCGCAAACATTTTACATGGAGAATGTCAATAGAAGCGGAGTTTAATTAGCTTTCCATTGATATATTTCGTTTAGTGATAAATGAATTAGCGGCATGCATAAATTAGCGTTAACTAAATATAAAAAATCATGAAATCGGGTAATTTCCTACCTAATATATGTTTATCAGTATAAAATATATACTTTTATCTTCGGAAATGTTTGTTCTATAATATTATCAAGTAAAAAACCGTAAAATACACTAAAGAAATGCCATTATGAGACTTTCAAGAAATGTGCATGTACTTAAACTTTTCGCTATTTAATATTTTATGCAAAAACTTTTTACATGGAGAATATCAATAGAAGCGGAATTTAATTAGCTTTCCATTGATATATTTCCTTTTCTGATAAATGAATTAGAACCATGCATAAATTAGCGTTAACTAAATAAATAACATCATGAAATCGGGTAATTTACCCGATTTCATGAAGTTATTTATTTAGTTAACGCTAATTTATGCATAGTTCTAATTTATTTATCAGAAAAGGAAATATATCAATGGAAAGCTAATTAAATTCCGCTTCTATTGATATTCTCCATGTAAAAAGTTTTTGCACAAAATATTAAATAGCGAAAAGTTTAAGTACATGCACATTTCTTGAAAGTCTCATAATGGCATTTCTTTAGTGTATTTTACGGTTTTTTACTTGATAATATTATAGAACAAACATTTCCGAAGATAAAAGTATATATTTTATACTGATAAACATATATTAGGTAGGAAATTACCCGATTTCATGATTTTTTATATTTAGTTAACGCTAATTTATGCATGCCGCTAATTCATTTATCACTAAACGAAATATATCAATGGAAAGCTAATTAAACTCCGCTTCTATTGACATTCTCCATGTAAAATGTTTGCGAGCAAAATATTAAATGGCGAAGAGTTTAAGTTAATGCATATTTCTTGAAAGTCTCATAATGGCATTTCCTTTGTGTGTTTTACGGTTTTTTATTTGATAATATTATAGAACAAACATTTCCGAAGATAACAGTATATCTTTTATACTGATAAACATTATATTAGGTAGGTAAACTTGTACAGGGAGCGAAGCGGGTGGTATCCTTATGGTGTGACGTCACGGGCGATCCACCAGGCCTTATCATCTCGGTGGCCACGGTATGAGTCAGTGGTGAGGAAGAGAAACAATCAATTGCCTTACTCTCAGCACTGTAGATTGAAGGAGCAGAGTACAGTGTTGAGAGTAAGGCGATTGAGGTGGTTTGGGCACTTGAAGAGGAGAGAAGGTGGTGAGGCATTGGGGAGAGCTGTTGGAGTGGAAGTGCCAGGTTGCCATCCACCGGGCAGGCCAAGAAAGACATGGAGGCAGTGTGTTGAAGAGGATCTGGCAGCATTAGGCATTGAAGAAGTTGAGGCAATGGATAGAGATAGTTGGAAGAGTATCATCGGCCGTCTAACCTCATAAGATATCATAGGAAAATCTGACGTTAAACAGAAAGAGGAAGAAGGTGAGGAAGAGAACCCATGGGCGCAGGGAGACCAGAAGACTGTGAATTATTTGGTCTGTAATGAGTGATGTGTTACTACTGTAGTCTTGTATCCTATATGTATGTATGTATCATGGTTTTTTTATATACATTATGAATTTTTTTTGTCAGTTATGTATATTTGCAGCCCAGTGAGCAGAGTGGCGTGCTGGGAACATAGTTTACTTATGAAGTTTATGTTTTACAGATTACGTCCTATGTCATAGTATAATACATAGTTCATTATTCTTGTTATATTGTTATTCTAATGTTTCTTCTTTCTTAACATGTCTTATAGTGTACCTTTTATTGTTTTTTTATTGATCTGAGCTCATGGCAAAGGTAATTTATCATTGTATTTGTATAAAGTGTGACAGTGCAGTTTATCTATGTATTCATCTAGTTGTCTTTTCACAGGGCCTGAGCTACACTCATATGGCCCCGTCTCCATGTCTACATTTTATTATTCATCGTTAGTGCAAATATGTGGTTGTGGTGTAATATGTGTTTGTGGTGTAATATGTGTTTGTGGTGTAATATGTGTTTGTGGTGTAATATGTGTTTGTGGTGTGTCTCCAGGCTCAGGCAACCAAACTGAAGACCCGCTTGGAGGCCGCCAGGGAGGTCCGGGCGGCAGGGAGCGGGTCTGGCGGGCCTGATGGAGGGGAGACAAGTGGACCGACAGAGCAGCAAGTGATTGTTCTCACCCGCACTGACAGCAGAGGTGGGTGGACACACACACACACTCCAACCGTATTAATATCTCACATGCATGATTCACTTTGTATATTTTTAGGGAATACTGATCTAGCAAGTATTTTTCTATTTTTCTGTTCTTTATCATTCATTTATTTTTATGTAATCCTTTTGCCAATCCTGTGTTGCCTCCGTGGTGTAGTGGCTAGCATGCCTGGCTATGAATCTGCGGGCCTGGGTTTGAATCTGGGCCAGGGCAAGTCGGCGACCAGGCAAACCAGCTGTTCTTCACTTTCGGGGTTGATAAATGGATACCTGGGGAAACCTGGTGAAGGTAACTGTGGTAACCCAGATGTCACACTAGCCCTGTGTCCCGGGGTAACGGGTTCTCACCCACCACAGGCTCAAAGGCTAATGCGATGGAGATGAAAATTGAGGCCATGCGCAGCGTATCGTATTCCCCAATCTTTACCCTGTCTTTTTGGCCAATCTACAATTTGAATGAAATATAACTACATGTCTTCAATGCTTGGTCTTTATGCAGGCAGCTGGGATAAAGTGTAGGAAAAATGTATTTTCATGTCTGATGTGCAATTTTATAAAGCATCAATGGTGGCTGAGTTGACTTACTACACATGTGTGGTTGTGTACATGAGGGTTAGGCAAGTGTTCGTTTTTTATATTGGGGCTGTTTTATAGTTCTAGTTATAATGGCTTATGCTTGTCATAACGTTATTGTTTAGACATAAAATGTATTACGTATTTTGTATTTGCATTGGCCCTTTTATTGTAACATTTGTATTGAATATAGTTGTTGTGGTCAATAAAACTAACTAACTAACTGTGGTGGCAGGAGTGAGTCGGCCTGTGGTGGGGTCAGGAGCAGAGGCCGGCCAGGGGAAGAAGAGGAGTAAGGTGAAGACCCACGGGCAGGATGGACAGAGGGACAGGTACTTCCCTGATGACGACCACTACAACCTCAAAAACATGGTGAGAACAAGGGAAGGAGGAAGGAGGTGAGAACAAGGGAGGGAGGAGGGAACAAGGAACGGAGGAAGGGAGGGCCTTCACACACACACACCCTCTCAGTACAAGCTTCAGTCCTTATTTAGTTAACCTTCCTTCACATATACATTATACACTCCCTCTACAAGCTTCATCCAAACATCAGATAGAATGAGATCTATTCACCCACTTATTAACTCATGTAATAACCTTTTCTTGACAGCCACACACCCCACACAGCTTGACATCCTGATTTAGTTAACCTTCCTTCACATAGACATCCCGTCACAGTACAAACTTCATCCAAATACCAGGTAAACAGTAAATAAAACAGGTCAGTAAAACAGGTAGAATGACATCTATTCGCCCACCTGTCCACAGTTTGAGAAGGAGAAAGGCACCACAGCTGACGACCAGAATGCCATGTTTGAGGAGGCCGCCATGAAGAACACCGAGAGGCTGAACGACGAGTACGACATTGACGACATGTTTATGAGCAAGACAGCGCTGAGGGACAACGCCGCTAAACAGGCTGAGAGGGACAAGAAGAAGGCGATCCAGGAGCACCAGCGGGTGGAGCGTTCCCTGGAGGAGTGCCAGTGGTGCTTTGACAACAAGGAGATGCCCAAACACCTCATTGTGGCCCTGGGAACTAAGGTGATTGATGGCCAGGCTTATAGGATGATTTAGTGCTGTGAACTTCTTTGTTGTGTTATGATGAGAATGAGAACGTTAGATGAGGGACTTAGGTTCTCAATGTGGAACTTAGATAATTGTGAAACTTGAGTAGCAATGAACAAAGGTGATTGCCAGACATATAAGATGATTTAGTGCTGTGAACTAGTATGTTATGTTTTGATAAGAATTAGAAAGTTAGATGAGGGAATTTAGGTTCTCAATGTAGAACTTTATCATTGTGAAACTTGAGTAGCAATGAGAATGGTGTATGTTGTTTATATTTGTGATGCGAAGAGTGAAAGTGAAAGTGGTCAGGCAGCTGTCACGGCACACAAACATTACGGGCGGTACATATTGACACAGTTTTCATCAGAATTATTGATGAATATGTCTCGCTAATCCACAAGTTTCGTAATGTCCAGGCTGTGTCGTGTATTCTGAAGCTTGAATGTTGTGTGTTGTGCTCTCCATGTTTTATCCATCCATGATAAGTACAGGTTCAGTGGTTCACCCTTTATCCTGGGGTGTATAAGCTTTGTTTCCTTCACATTACATTCCCCGCTAACTCATGTCGTAGATTCACCAGCAGACGTAAAGATGACAGGCACATTCCTTCACATTACATTCACATTATATTCACCAGCACTTCACAGTAGATTCACCATTCCTTCACAGTAGATTCACCAGCACTTCACATTTAAATTCACCATTCCTTCACAGTAGATTCACCAGCACTTCACATTTAAATTCACCATTCCTTCACAGTAGATTCACCAGCAAAGTAAAGATGAGAGGCACATAATGACAGTGTTCCCTATACAGTGTTACCTGAGTCTGCCGGCCCACCAGTCCCTCACGCCGGGCCACTGCTGCATCGTGCCCATCCACCACATCAGCTGCTGCGTCCAGGCCGAGGAGGACCTGTGGGATGAGGTGCAGGTAGGGCCTCTTGTCCTCTCACCTTGACCTTTGTTACCTTGTTACCTTATTACCTTGTTACCTTGTACCTTTGTTTGAATATCCCGCCACTACAGGCACTCGAGGATGTCTTATTATACTCTGGGGTTTTTAACGAGGTAAAAAATCCTGACCCCTTGCTGCTTACTGACTTATATTTAATGCCAGGAGAAAGGAATACTATGTTTCTTCTAAATTTCAGTTGTATTTTTATCATAGTTAACCATATTATCAGGTAAACATAGGCATAATTTTAAGCATGAGATCTTAGGATAGAATGGAATTTTTGCCTCGTTAGAAATAAAACTATAGATCTGTAGTTGTTTTGAGTGCAGCTGAATTTTGTTTATACTCAAGAAAATGTTTAAGAAAATCAAGAAAACTCTTCTTAGTAGAGTTAAGAGTGAATAATTTTTTTAAGGGAAATCAAGTTATGATAGCTGAGAACTCTTCCATGAGACACTTTGATCTGTGCAAACAATGTTCTTCTGTAAAAGTGTCACAAAGGATAGGAAAAACAACAGAAGATGGAAACATATCAACAAAAATATGAAACATCTCAAATACTTCAGGAAGGAAAATAAAGGTTCCTGAGAGATAGACTACTGAAAATGCCCCTTTGATCCTTTCAGTTATATCTTACAAAAGAGATATCATACAGACACATGTTGAAAATTCCCATATTTCAGGGTCACCAAAGAAAAACTCTAATGCATTCATAACTTCATCACAATTATACTCTCCACAACTTTTCTCATCATACTTTAACACAAGCTGCTTTGACATCCAGACTATACTCACCGCACGTTAATTTGGCGAAAATGGGGCCCCTTCACTCCCCCCTTCTGAACGCACGGGATTGACTGAGGTGTTGGGTGTTGGGGCGGAACAAGGCATTCTCACCCAACACCCAACACTTCAGCCAATCCCGTGCGTTCGTAAGGGGGGAGTGAGGGGGCCCCATTTTCACCACCTTAACGTGCACCGACTATACACTTATGCCTAATACAATGGCGATCCTTTCCAGAACTTCAGAAAGTCGCTGGTGAAAATGTTTGCCTCCCGGGACGAGGACTGCATCTTCTTTGAGACGGTGAAGCGGCTGCGTCACTTCCCCCACATGGTGCTGCAGTGCGTGCCGCTGCCCAGGGAGACCGGGGACATGGCGCCCATCTACTTCAAGGTAGCATAGAGACAATTCCCTATACTCGCCACACGTTAAGCTGGCAAAAATTGGGCTCCTTCACTCCCTCCTTCCGAACGCACGGGATTGGCTGAGGTGTTAAGTGTTGGGGCTTTATTTACGGCGGAACTTGGGAGTAAGGCATTCTCACCCAACACCCAACACCTCAGGCAATCCCGTGCATTCGGATGGGGGGAGTGAAGGAGCCCAATTTTCGCCAGCTTAACGTGCAGCGACTATGTTCCATGCCATTTTTTTCATGTATCTGTGAGGCTGAGGAAGAGTATAAGTGCAGAGACAGGAGTGTGTGGAGGCATCTGCTTTGCCACCGTCTTGGAGAAGCTTAGGTGATCGGCATCAATGTTGATAGAATAGATTTGTTAAGGTTGCAGTATATCCTTGGAGGCACTGTTTAGTAATGGTCTGATTCTAACTTCTTTGCATCATCATTTAATCACAACCAGAATTGGCATGGTGGGAAGCATAGCTAAGTTATGTGATATCATTTTGTCTGTATTATTATGTAACAGGATTTATTGTCATCAATTGTCATTAAAGTGCTATCCATTTTCAGCATCAATCAGATTTCTAAAGTGAACTCAAAATGTATTTCTCCATCATAACAGGCTTTGAGATGTCATTAGTACACCAGCAAGGAGTAATATGGAAAATCTTACCATTAGACTTAGCTGCAGTCTGTCTGTCTATGGAAAATTTTACCATTAAACAGTCAGCTTCAGTCTTTCTTTCTTCTTGTTTATATGGAGAATTTTACCATTAGACAGTCAGCAGCAGCCTTTCTTTCTTCTTGTTTATATGGAGAATTTTACCATTAAACAGTCACCTGCAGCCTTTCTTTCTTGTTGTTTGTATGGAAAGTTTTACCATTAGACAGTCAGCAGCAGGGTTTCTTTCTTCTTATTTGCACAGAAAGCCATCATGGAGTGTGAGAAGGAGTGGGCTCAGAACAAGAAGCTGGTGGAGCTGAAGGGGCGGGACGTGCGGCGCGGCGTGCCCAAAGGTCTGCCGTACTTCTTTGTGGACTTTGCCATGGACGCCGGCTTTGCCCACGTCATTGAAGACGAGCAGGACTTCCCCAACAACTTTGCTCAGGTATGTTGTTGCTCCCGAACTAAATTGGCCCACACACCCTTTTTATATCCTCTTATTGCCTTCTTTATAGGGACTGGCAATTTAGCGGGCTTTTTGTTACTTCTTTTTATTGCCCTTGGCCAGTCCTTTGTGATGTAAAAACAAAACAAAACAAATGTATTCCTATGCATTTTTAATCCGTCAGTTCATTGCATGACTCGTAATTTTTAACTCTTACTGGTGAAGCTACAACTAATTTTTTTTCTGTGGTGTGGCATGGACAAGAGAATTGATGATACTTGTCTCCAGAATCTTTGCATGTCATAGATGTCTGAAAACTCCCTGGGAGGTTTTTACTTGCCATGAAACAAAGATGAAGCTCGGCACTGTTTCTTCTTCCTTTTGACTTCATTATTTATATGTATCATCTTGGATCCTTCTTGAGTGCCTCCTCACATATGCAAAAATGGGCAAGTTCTCCAATTTACAGCAAGAGTTCTCATTATCAGAACTCATATTGTACTGGTGATTTGTTACTAATGAGGACACTGTTTTTTCTTCACCAGGGAATGATACATTAATTACGGCCTTACTTTCTTGTATGAACATTTTACAGGAGATTGTGGGAGGGATGCTAGACCTGGACACTAACCTTTGGCGGAAACCTCGGCGGGAGAACTTTGACAGCCAGCGCAGGAAGGTGATGGAGTTCAGCCGGTGGTACAAGGAGTTCGACCCCACACAGGAGGGTTGAAAGGTTGGAGGAGGCTGGAGGGTGGAAGGCTCTTGGATACCTTACAGCAGCTGTTCACTAAAAGGGTGAGTTATACTTTAGTTATTCATTGATAGAGGAAGGCAGAAACCCATGTCTGCCTCCATTGGTTTGACCACTGTTGTCTTGTTCTATCGTTGGGATTTCTCTTTAGAGTGTCCAGCTGCTGTCTTGTGATATAAGTGTTACTAATTCTTTGATATTTATTGTTGTCAATGATGGTGGTCATGTTCATGTTGCACTATCATTGCAAATCAACTTTTGCATTTTTTTTTTTTAATTACAGTAGCTATTACTTGCATTTTACATGAACCTGCAAAAATGTACACATCCTCTAAAAATTCTCTAAATATTTTGTACATACCTCTCTTTCATCATAATCTAAAATTCATGTGATCCTTCCCTGGTCTGCCTCTGTCACTATAATGCCGTGACCACGGGGAGTAAAGCTGCCATGTACACCAGGTAACACATCCAGTCTTGCAAACCTGAGACTGTGACAGAAACACCGTCATTCCTGCTACCGTGACTTTCACACATTAGTTATTGGTGAGCAGTAATTGACAAACTCTGAAAGGCATTTTATGAAATGCTTTTAAAATTGAATATGTCAATAGATTTTCAAGTACAACTATTTGTATGTCTTTGAAAGATATGTATTATATGTTAAGCTTGTGCTGCATTGAATGTCCTTCACTAGCCTTCGAGTGTCTCAAGGCTAAGTAGGAGGACCTCAGTGCTGATTTATTCACAGGATTTTCAGCTTCTTCTATGAATTCTATGAATATCTTTTAACATGACTCACGTGATCAGGAACTCGTTTTCAATATTTTTTAATCAAAGCGGAACGTTGCCTCATAATATTTATATATGATTAAGGTAAAGAAATTGTTATATACTAATTAAGATAAGCTCAGAGAAAAGTAAAGAAATTATGTTTGTACTTTTGTTTGTCTTATTTGCTAATACCAAGTAATTGTAAGCCATAGCATGCAAGTTGCATGAAGGGAAACATGCTTGAGTCCTGAATCATCTAGTACGTGTAAGATTTGCATCACATTATGCTCATATTTTTCCCTACAGCTGAGCTTCTCCAAACAAGTGGGGTGGTACATGACAAAAAGCACATTGCCTGTTTTTTGTTATCCTGAGAAATAAAATACTGGAGGAAGGGATCTCAACTCGTCCCTTTAAATCTCCTCCTATAGCATGCGGGGAACACAGAGACATGCACCCTACCCTGTGTGTCTCAGGGAAGGCCCTAGGGTTAACCTCCCAGGCTGTCCGTAACTCAGTGTATGCTTTGTACATTAGTGTCAGGGGAGACAATAAGGAGACACGACCAGACAAGTGTAGATTTATTTAACACTAACAATAATGTGAATAATGCCTAAATGCGGAACTTTCTATTCACTTTGTCATAAACTTGTGGGAAGGCCTTTTCACAGACCATCCCCTTCCTCAACTTGTCGTACAGCACGTGGTCAAACATCTCCCGATATTCCTCCAGGGTCATGTAGGAATCAGCGTACATCATCTGGAAACTGTACGGCAAAGTTGTCAGTCACTAGTTTTTAACACAACTTACGATTTCATGCGGTATCTTTGTGTAATGATAAACTATGCATGACGCTGAAACATTAATTAATGCTAGATAGTCACCTTCATCCAAACATGACATCAAGACATACACACATTGTGTTCTGGCAATGCTGGGAAGCCTGACAGGCTAAGATATGGCCCGAGTGTCAGTAAGTATCACATCTGGCCACACACTACAATACTGTACTTTACAATACTTTACAGGAACTACCACGTGTAGGTCTTGCAGCCTCTTGTAGCTTCCTTATTTACTTATGTTCTTACTCACCCCTTAACTTTCCTCACAAAGGCTTCTATCCGCCTTGTGGTCTCCTCCGGGTGGTAGTTATTAACCCCTGGCGTGCCGTAAGTCCCAATATCCACATAGAGCGCCTCCCTGCCCCCCACGGGCCGCAGCATGCCCGGGTTGGCCTCCACCTTGAAGGGACACAGCCATATTGGGTAAATCTGAAAACAAAGAGAACATAAGAACATGAGAAAATAAGGAAGCTACAAGAGGTGGCGAGACCTACCCGAGTACACGTGGTTGTTTCTGTAACATGTTATTGTATTGCAGGTTTAGTCTTCAACTCAGGAGTGTTGTCTTTTCATTTACATTCGAGATTCTATGTGAAAATTGTTAACTACCTTTATTCCAATTTATAATGGTTGTTTTGACACAGTATATTTAGGTTCTGTTTGATTTGGGTTCTTTTATCATCATCAATGGCCTACTGCCATCTGACGATTCCCATGTGAGGGAAAACCAGAAATGCCATTTTGTCGTGTAAATCAAATATAAACTTCCATTATTGTTATTCATCTTCACACAGCTGTTGATGGAATGACTCATCAATCCTTTATTTGCATATTCACCATTAAATCAGGACAAATCTTTATCAACATTCCTTCCACCGTAGTCAACCTTGCCTTACCTTCACCTCCTTGTGGAACACCTCGAGGGCCTCCTTCATGCTGTCCAGGGGCACCAACATGTCCTGGATGAAGTGGTTTTTCTCATACAGCTCCTTCATCGCCTGGCCCTGTGTCAGTTTGAGCAGCGACACCTTGGGAGGCACCAGCCACCCAAGCAGGTAACGGAATGCCACGTTGTTGCCAAAGGGAATGATGTCCTGTAAAGGGGGGAAGGTCATCAGTGAATCTAGGGCAAGCTGAATCTATTGCCTTGGTAAAGATCATAGAATGTCAAAGTCCAATAGTATTTACAGTTCAATCTCAATACTGTAGACTAATTATTTCTTCCCTTAATTGTTCTCTTCATACATATTCGATGGAAATATTTAATTTTCAGGACACAGTATCTCTGATGAGGCATAATTTCTAGCAGATAAAAAAAAAATACAGAGAATAGTACTGTATGACGTGTATGTGACTGTATGTCCCATCATTTCACATCCATGAGTGAGTGAGGGGCTGAGGGTGAGAGATTACCTGTATCTCCCAGAAGATAGAGCGAGTGTGGCGGTGGTAGTAGTCTCGGAGGGGAATGTACTCCACCCCGCACTCCCCCCGCGCTAAGTAGTTCTCCACGTGCGTGAAGAACCACGGCTTGTACCACCGTCCTATCTCATTAATCTGGGAAGGGGACTGAATGTTGTTATCAAGAAGAGAGGTTCACAAATTTGTTTACTAACCTCACTGTACCACTAAAGATTAATTTGTATGATGAAAGTCTCACAAGCATCACATCAAATGGAGTAGACAACAAGAAGCAGAAAGTGTTGTGAATCATCGAAATGTAAAGACTAAGGAACATTAAAGAGAATGATGGAACCCCAATGGTCATCAAGAAACACAGTAAGGCTCATGGGACAGTTTTGACAATGCAACACAGACCATGGAGTGCCATAATGATGAAGAAACAACATTTATCGTCAAGAAACACTGCTGGACTATGGAACGGAATAGAGACTGAGGTACATAACAGGGAGAATTATGTCAGGTGCCTGAAAGTAAGATTATACTTGCAACACGGCCAATACGGGGTCCCTTCACTCCCGCCTTCCGAACACATGGGATTGGCTGAGGTGTTGGGTGTTTGGGCTTTAGGGCGGAATTGGAGTTCCTCCCTAAAGCCCCAACACTCGACACTTCAGCCAATCCCGTGCATTCGGAAGGGGGGAGTGAAGGGGCCCCATTTTTGCCAACTTAACGTGCGGCGAGTATATGTGTGTATTGAGTCACCTTGCCAATCTCAGCGGTGTTGCACATGTTTGCCGTCATCACCACGCCAGACTGGAGGGAGTACAAGAGGCCCTCCACAAACTGATTCCCCTCGGCCTTCCACGTCTCTGCCCGGAAGGTGCTCACGAGATTCTCCAGGGAGTTGCAGGGCTTGTACTCGACCTTCACAAACCTGTTCACACACACACACACACACACACACACACACTTATCAGAGGAAGCGATGCGTGCGGGCAGTATAAATGAATTTAAAGAAAAGTATGATCATTTGGTATTGAAAGCGGATCCTTTTGCTTTTCTCAGGTATTGTGAGAAAGGTTTTTTCTCAGGTATTTTCTCCACTTGTTATGGAGATGCCCAATTGAATGAAAAAATAAATGTTCTGAGAAAATAATATCCTTACAATACGGTACCTCAGTGGATAAAGACAGATATTTTTCTCCCTTTTCACTGCCCAACTCCCATCCTGTATGGCTATAGTCTGCTTTGTGCAGCCTCCATATGAGTGACTTGCCTTTGTGCTGCAACAATCTTCATCTCCACCGCTGTCAGGAAGCCCAGGGTGCCGTACGACCAAGGCACAGAGTAGAAGAGGTCTGGGTTCTCGTCCTGAAATAGATCTTTAGTACAGGGAGGTCCCGAAGATACGAGCAGTTAGGTTCCACCTGGCATACTCGTAAAGCGAAATATCGTATAACGAAACACATAACTAATGGTAAAATATAGGTTTGGTTCCAGGACCCCACCAAAAAAGACATGTTTTTCAAGCTAAAATAAACTATAGCAAACACAACAGACACACAGCGTCTATATTACCCACACTGTACTACCTATTCTGTAGAAAAAGCATTCTGAAAGAGAAAATAGCACACAAAATAACATAACTGCAGATTAATTAAACATAAAACATGCATAACAAGCAAAAAAGACGTTGTAATGTAGGGGACACCGCGTGATACAAGAGAAGGTAGTGTAGCGGTCCCAAGGTTGGGGCCCCACACCTGCTAATTACCCCTAAAGGTCAGGCCGCGCCATATGCTTAATTACCCTTCAGGTCACACCTTGCTAGGGGTGACCTGACTGCGGTCCCAAGGTTAAGGCTGCACACCTGCTAATTACCCCTAAATGTCAGGCCGCACCATATGCTTAATTACCCTTCAGGTCACGGCTTGCTAGGGGTGACCTCACTGGGGTCAGCCAAATCCCCCTTTGTCCAGCTAGGGAGTGGTAGGGCGCGCATTTTGAACTTGATAATTTTACTCACCCCAGTTTGAATGTATCATTGGATTTTCGATCTCGTATATTGAAAATAGACCCTAATTTACACATCTCGTATCATCGGATTCTCGTATACCGAATGCTCGTATAACGGGACCTCCCTGTATAGGTTTATCTTGTTGTTATCTGTTATTGAGATGATAGATTCAGTAGTAGTCTTATGTACAAATCAAATACAAGTGTACACCTTATACCACACCTGTCCAATAAGGATGTCTCAAAATAGATCTTTAGTATAGGTTTATCTTGTTGTTATCTGTTATTGAGCTGATAGATTCAGTAGTACCTATAATAGTCAATGTACAAATCAGATGCAGATGAACACCTTATACCACGCCTGTTCAGCAATGGAGTCTCACCTTGGAGCAGGTCACCAGGGAGCCGTCAGCCAAGACCAGCTCGTAGGAGAGACAGATGTGCTGGAAGAGGCCGTGCTTGTGCGAGGACGTCTCTATCCCTGTGCCCATGACCAGGCCTCCTGCAGGACACACCACAGCCTCAGTGACCAATTCTCAGGAAGGATGGCTTAATGCTTATAAAAGTAAGCGATAAATGGTTGATGAATGCAAAAATAGTGAGATTTATTAGTAGGTGAACTGTACTGAACTGTAGGTGTAATGAAATGTGTATCGTCGACGGTTGCTTTATGAGATCTTTATGAGGTATTATGTGGCTTTATTTATGCAACAGGAACTACCTCGTGTAGGTCTCACAGCCTCTTGTAGCTTCCTTATTTTCTTATGTTAAAGTATAAGCTGATAGAATAGACTGACTAAGAAAGGAAAGACAGGAGTTGCAGCTGATTCTAGGACCATCATACGTTTGTGGACAGAAACTTTATGAGCTATTAATAACACTACATTTTCTAAGATATTTAAGATATTAAAACATGGCAAGGAACATGAAAATTCACTGATCAACATAATGATGACTAAACATTATTTTTGGATATTTGGAATGCTCTGAGACAATTACATAGAGCAGTGATTCCCAACCTTTACACCTTGGAGGAACCCCTGTAATAATTTTTCATATTCCAAGGAACCCCTATATATCTATATATTATATATATATTATATATATATATATATATATATATATTATATATATATATATATATATATATATATATATATATATATATATATAAACGTCCTTGAGCAATATAATTCATATGAAACCTCAATTACATCACATTTCATGAGAGTTCACACTAATAAGTCAATAATGTTATGACTTAACTTCAGTGTGACACTTGGGCTTGTTTCTCTTTGCGTATCTGTGAAATTCTTGGCCGAATTTTTGACAGATACTCACGCAGTTCTTCCAGACAGAAGACAGACAGAAGATGATATCTTGATTTGCTTTTAATGACGGTCAGGCATGAGAAAGCTTGTTCACAGAGGTAAGAAGTTGAAAACTGGAGTAAAACATCCAATGCTTTTACTGAGATGACAGGGTACTCTTGCTTTGCTGAAATCCAAAACTTGTCAAGTGATATCATTAAATTTCATTTTCAAGGTTCGATCGCACTGTAGTTCACTCAGTTCTTCCTCTTCTTGCAGACTAAGTAGTTTTTCTGTATTGGTGAGAACTCAGTGAAGGGGTTTCTCACCCAGTCATACGTATCTGATGACAAGGAGGGGAAGTAGCTACTTATGAAGTTATTCTGACAGTAATCCCAAATGACTTGTAATTAATGGAATGACATTTTCATTATCAGTCTGAGTTTGAACTTGAAGTAGGAGTGGAAATATTTCGAAGTTTCCTCTTGCAAGGTGCTTTTTCCAAACAGCGAGTTTATTCTTAAATGCAAGAAGTTTGTCTGTGGAAGTCAGAATGTTTTCCTTCGCACCCTGCATGCTGGTGTTCAAGTTATTTAAATGCTGATAAATATCTGCTAAATATGCTAGTTTCATTTGCCAGTTTGTAGATTCAAGACATTCACAGAAACTGGATTTATTATTCTCTTTGAAGAAAAGCAGCAGTTCCTGTCGCAGCTCGAATACCCTTGTCAAAACTTTACCTCTGGAAAGCCATCGAGCCTCTGTGTGCTGGAGAAGCGTCACGTGATCTGTTTGCATGTTTTCACACAACCTTGCAAATATGCGAGACTTCAGAGGGCGCAGCTTTATAAAGTTGACCATGTTCACAGTTATATCAAGGACTTTATTTAAATCATCCCCAATAGTTTTTGAAACCAGAACTTCTCGGTGGAGAAAGCAGTGAGTTGTTATGCCTTCAGGGTTTTTTTCTTTCACGCGTGATACAAAGCCTTGTACTGAGCCAATCATTGAGGGAGCACCATATCAGTGCAGATTCCAACGCATCGGTTCCATGACAAACCACAAGATTTCAGGTAAGAAGACAAGATGTTGAAAATGTCGTGGCCTTTGGTAGTTTCTGGCAGTTCTTTACAGCAAAAATAATTTTCCATTATTTCACCTTCATTTTCAAATAGTACAAATGCCAGCAGCTGAGCTTTACCAGTTATATCAGTTGTCTCATCTACTTGGAGAGCAAAGTTGTTATTTTGCAGTATTTCAGACAAAATACCAGAAATATTGTTGGACAGGTCAACCACACGCCTACTAATTGTATAATCAGAAACAGGAACCTTGCCTAATTCACTTTCAGCTTCTTCACCTAGCATTGTTCTCACAATTATTTTGCAAGCAGGCATTATTAGGCTTTCTGCAATAGTGTGAATTTTTATTTTCTTGGCAACTAGCTCAGCCACTAAATAGCTTGCTTCTTGGGCCTTATCACTGATGGTTACCTTCTTTTCAAAAACTTTTCATTGTTTCTGTTGTGAATCCAAGAGTCTTCGAAAATAATCCACGGTTTTATTTGACAAGTGGCTGTGATTAGTAGTTAAGTGTCGCTTAAACTTGGTTGGGGCCAAAACTGTGTTAGCGAGCTTTTTCCCACAAACAATGCACAAAGGAAGTGGACAGTTTTCTTCTCCAGTCCATGTAAAGCCAATGGCCAGATAACTGTCATTGTAAAGGCGATTTTTTTTAACACCACTCACTTTTCCTTTACTCGTACTTGGCTGTGGTATTTGTGATTCTTCGTCACTGTCCTCCTCTCTAGACATGCTTTCTTTTCAAATATTTGAACATGCTTCAGTCTTTAAAATCCGTATCAGACTAATATTAACTGGTGAGATTAATTAACAAATTTTTCACTCGATTGCGCTGCTCAAAACTGACTGAAGGAAGATGTGTGAACGGCTGGGCTGGGGCTCGTGACACGTATGATACGCGTACGGGATTGCGTCACCCTCCTACCCAACCCCTGTGTCGCCAAACTTGCGGAGTAGGAATGAAGGGCGTATCCCGCACCGACAATAACACTATTTTTTTTCTAAATTATATGCATATTATTTGCTCTCATTACTATATACATTGTACTGACTGACACGTACGAGTATGTTGGTGTCTGGACAGTGTTTGTGACGTGATGTTGAGTAGGATTATGAATTATGAATTAAGATCACTGTCATTTTGTAATAGCACATAATTATTTTACGGTTTCTCGCGGAACCCCTGGTGATGGTCGGCGGAACCCCGGTTGGGAATCACTGAGTCATAGAGTGTCAAAATATGAATGTGGTTGATGAATGCAAAAAAAATGAGACTTATTAGTAAGTGAACTGTACAAGTATGAGTTAAGTGTCTTCCATGGTTGGTTTATGAGGTTGTGTGGCGAACTCAAGTAGTGAAACAGTTTAGTAGGTGAACTGTACAAGTATGAGTTAAGTGTGTTCCATGGTTGCTTTATGAGGTGTGTGTAGCGTACCAACAGTGAGGTCATCCATCTCCGGCACGACGGGGATGGTCCAGCCCAGCTCCACCAGGGTGTGCGTCAGCTGCCCCATGGTCACCAGCGGCTCACACCACACCGTCTGTCAGGGCCACTACAGGTATGTCAACTGTCACGCTGAAGTACATGGTGTATTTGATTACTTTGTACAGAGTTATATATGGAGAGAGTTATGTATGGTGAGAGTTTATTATGACTTGTAGACAGTTATGTATGTAGAAAGTTTATTATGACTTGTAGAGAGTTATGTATGTAGAGAGTTTATTATGACTTGTAGACAGTTATGTATGTAGAAAGTTTATTATGACTTGTAGAGAGTTATGTATGTAGAGAGTTTATTATGACTTGTAGAGAGTTATGTATGTAGAGAGTTCATTATGACTTGTAGAGAGTTATGTATGTAGAGAGTTTATTATGACTTGTAAACAGTTATGTATGTAGAGAGTTATGTATGTAGAGTTTATTATGACTTGTAGAGAGTTATGTATGGAGTTTATTATGACTTGTAGACAGTTATGTATGTAGAGAGTTATGTATGTAGAGTTTATTATGACTTGTAGACAGTTATGTATGTAGAGAGTTATGTATGTAGAGTTTATTATGACTTGTAGAGAGTTATGTATGTAGAGAGTTTATTATGACTTGTAGAGAGTTATGTATGTAGACAGTTATGTATGTAGAGAGTTTATTATGACTTGTAGAGAGTTATGTATGTAGAGAGTTTATTATGACTTGTAGAGAGTTATGTATGTAGAGAGTTTATTATGACTTGTAGAGAGTTATATATGTAGAGTTATGTATGTAGATAGTTTATTATGACTGTATTTTTTTTAGAATTGTCATTGCTATGTATTTCTATGAAGGACTGTTGCAGCTGGTAAATCATTGTTGGTGTATTTCTTCTTTATGTTCTTTAGTTATCATATCATGTTGTCATAGTTTTGTTTGTAGTGCATGAGAGGAGGTTTGGAGGGTGGCAATCCATCCACCTGTTCACCTCACACCATGGCTATATATTAATAATCTTTCATATGCATTTCTGTATCATGATTTAGATTCTTATAAACTATTTTCATATATCTCTACACACTACATCTACTACACAGTGTAGGCAACCCCCATAAAAACATTATTGTATAAAATAAGCTGAAGTACAGAATACAAGCAAAGACATGCACACACTTGTGTTTTGGTGTCGATTCTCAGCACATCCACCAGGTTGATGGCGACCTTGTGGCAGGTCTTCTTGTAGGCGCCCTCCCTGAAGCTGATAGTCTGCCAGCCCGGCCTCGCTGTGCACATAGGAGCCACACCATCCCATGTCCGCACCTGAGAGGGATTGCCACATCACACACACACGCGCACACACACACACACACACACACGCACACACACACACACACACACACACACACACACGCACGCACGCACGCACACACACACACACACACACACACACACACACACACACACACACACACACACACACACACACACATACATACACACATCGATGTGACACAGGAAAGAGAGGGGTGTGTCGATTGCATTTACTTGGACCTAAAGAAGGCATTTGACAAGGTACCTCATAAGAGACTGCTCTGGAAGCTAGAACATGTAGGAGGATTGAAGGGTGGTTTGCTGAAGTGGATGGAAGACTTTTTGAGCAACAGAGAGATGAGAACAGTAATAAAAGATCAGAAGTCAGAATGGTGCAGTGTGATAAGTGGAGTTCCTCAAGGATCAGTATTGGCCCCAGTGATGTTCTTGGTCTATGTAAATGATATGACAGAAGGAGTAAACAGTTATATGAGTTTATTCGCTGATGATGCTAAATTACTAAGAAAAGTAGAAAGTAAAGAGGACTGTGAGGATTTACAAAAGGATCTAGATAAGATTTTTAGATGGAGTCAACTATGGGAAATGGAGTTTAATGCCAAAAAGTGTAAAGTGATGGAAATGGGCAGCAGCAAAAAGAGACAGAGAGGAAAGTATTCGATGGGAAATGAATGGATAATCAAAACAAAGGTCGAAAAAGATCTGGGAGTATGGATTAAGGACAATTTGTCATCAGAGAAACATATAAACAAGATCACAGGAGATACATATCAGTTGCTGAGAAATATAAGAATGGCATTCAAATATCTGGATGAAGAGATGATCAAGAAATTGATAACATCTTTGATTCGACCAAGGTTGGAATACGCGGCAGTGATTTGGTCACCACATAAAAAGAAGGATATGTATAAGAGGCCTCTTCCATTTGCGACATTTCAAGAACCAGTTCACGGAACCCAAGAGTTCAGGCGTTCCATTTGCGCACGAAAACCTGGGTCCGAGGCAAAGCGCGTAGTGACGCAGCAAAACCCGTGAACTTTCTCTACTCACATTGAGAGGTGGGTAGCTTGGGTGAGTTTTCAGTTCATAACAAACAATGGTCGCCTTGGGCCCTATTTCTCTTATCGTGAAGGGTTTTCCGCATGCACGAGTCGGAGAGGATGTCAGACGGCATAAAAGAGGCATACATGGCTGGTGGGGGCCATGCGTTCCCGCGATCTTAAACGTGATATGATCCCTTCACATAGCAGCTAGCTGAGTTATATATATATATATATATATATATATATATATATATATATATATATATATATATATCTCCTCTCTCTCTCTCTCTCTCTCTCTCTCTCTCTCTCTCTCTCTCTCTCTCTCTCTCTCTCTCTTCTCTCTCTCTCTCTCTCTCTCTCCTCTCTCTCTCTCTCTCTCTCTCTCTCTCTCTCTCTCTCTCTCTCTCTCTCTCTCTCTCTCTCTCTCTCTCTCTCTCTCTCTCTCTCTTGTTCTCTCTCTCTCTCTCTCTCTCTCTCTCTCTCTCTCTCTCTCTCTCTCTCTCTCTCTCTCTCTCTCTCTCTCTCTCTCTCTCTCTCTCTCTCTCTCTCTCTCTCTCTCTCTCTCTCTCTCTCTCTCTCTCTCTCTCTCTCTCTCTCTCTCTCTCTCTCTCTCTCTCTCTCTCCTCTCTCTCTCCTCTCTCTCCCCTCTCCTTCTCTCTCTCTCTCTCTTAAATTGCCTCGCCAGCTGAGTATGTTTGTAAACAAAAAACGGGGTTTTTGCGTTCCATTTGTGACACGCGAACCCAACCCTGAACCCAGCAGAACCCAACCGTGAACTGAAAGAACTGGTTCATGCAGCTTGGGCACAAATGGAAGAGGCCTAAAAAAGGAAGATTGAGAGAATACAAAGAGCAGCCTCAAAAACGGCTCCAAGCCTGAGAGATTTACCATATGAAGAAAGACTTTCAAGATTAAAACTCCCAACTCTTGAGAAAAGAAGAGAAAGGGGAGATTTTATAGCAGTGTATAGAGCATCAATGGGTCTGGAAAAAATTGACAGAGAAGATCTGTTTGTGTGGGACGATAGAAGTACAAGAGGTCATGAGAAGAAATTGAAAAGGACAACATGCAAGAGAGATATAAAAAAATACAGCTTCCCATATAGAAGCATAGAAGCCTGGAACAACCTTGACGGAAAAGTAATTAATGCAAGTTTTCAGGACTTCAAAGGCAAACTGGATAATAGTAGATTTGGAGACGGGACAGTACGAGCATAGCTCTTTTCCTGTATGTTACAACTAGGTAAATACAACTAGGTAAATACACACACACACACACACACACACACACACACACACACACACACACACACACACACACACACACACACAATGAGAGAGAGACTACTGACTCGGAAACAAAGAGAAGGTCGATACACTAGAGGACATACAAAAAAATTAGGAAAAGGGAGACTCCTGAACAACATAAAGAAGTACAGCTTCCCTCATAGAAATGTAGGAGTTTGGAATGGGCTAAATGAGGAGGTGATATCAGCAAATAATGTGCACTTTTAGTTGATAGAAAGAATGGATAAATGGTTATACGGAGACGGGACCACACGAGTGTAGCTCAGGCCCTGTAAAACACAACTAGGTTTAGGTTAAATACACACACACACACACTGCATTTTTTAGAATCCGAAAAGATGCTTGAAGAATATTAAGAAGTAGTACAGTTTCCCCTTATCAGTTATTAATGTGTTGAATAACCTAGATAGTGAAAGAGTAGAATCTAACTTAGACAAAAGTATATAGTTAGGATTGACCAAATGAGATGTGGAGATGTAACCCTACTAGTATAATTCCTTTCCCATATATCACAGCTAGGTGAATACATACACACGCACACGCGCGCGCACGCACGCACGCACACACACACAACACACACACACACACACACACACCACACACACACACACCACACACACACACCATTGTGTGGTGACATGACAGCAGAGGTGACGGTGGAGCATTGTTCTGTCACAGCGAGCCTTACAAGCATTGTTCTGTCACAGCGAGCCTTACAAGCATTGTTAGCAAGCCAGCACACACACACTTGGAGACATCTGAATCAAGGTATCTCCATCCTCTACTGAACTCTTCTCACCCCATATAACTCTTGTAATAAAATTCTCATTAGATAACTATATACTAACATATGCACTGTAGAAGTAGTAGTATTAACATTGTATATTTTAGGTAGTAGGAAGTATTAACATTGTATATTTTAGTTTTGTGAATTCAATAAAAAAAACTTCACTTGATTTCATGCTACAGTTCTTTGTAGTTTGTGAATTACTTTAGCTACCTTTTTTCAACTAACATTGGCAGTATATAATGCCCTTTATTAGCTCACAATGTATAGTAAGTAGTATTGGAGTTGTGTCATGTAGAGTGGTTAGAACATTTATATAAGGATGTGTTGGGTGGTGGTGAAGGAGAAGGAAGAGGCAGGAATTCTTGCATATCATCGCTGATGCCAAGTTTCCCTATGCTATGAGTTAAAAAGAGTAGAAGTAAAAAAATGGAAGTAGAAAACCTTGATTAACTAATATTTGTACTTGTTATGTAATATTCTGCACAAGAAAATTGTTGAAGAATATTTAATATATTTGACAGTAATAATAATAAGGTATTACAAAGTATTGTTCCGTCTAGGTTAGTAATTTAGTATGTAGCTAATTTTGTCGCAGGCAGGCAACTGTGGGACACAAGCGTGGAGGAAGATAAAGCTACGTAGCTTAACCACGAAAGAATAATAAACAAGAATATAGAAAATACACTTGGTACAGTACTTTTATATTCTTGTATGGGGATAGGGTGTGAGGTGTGGAAGTTCCTAGTCTTACACAAAACTTGGTCTGAATTAAGCTCTTTTCGGGAGCGTAATGTCTGGCAATCGCGAGTCCAGTGCGTGTACAAGACTGGCGGTGAATAACACAGCCTCACCCCTTGGCCTCACCTGTCGCTGCACGTTGGCGACCTTCTTGTCATGGTTGTGCGGGGCGGAGCTGATTCTGAACACGACCCACGAGCGCGTGTAGTAGTAGATGTCGTAGAGGAAGGAGGCGGGCAGCAGGAAGAAGATAACGATCACCCATCTGACGGGGAAACATGGGCATAGCGTTAGTGGTATCCATTTATCACCCAGTAGGGGCCGTTAAAAAATTACATAACGCCTGAGGGGGGGAGACGGGGGGATATGGTGAAGTGTTTTATGAGCGTGACAGTGGGGGAACGGGGGTGCAGTTATGTCCCATAACCTACATCATAGACCACTGTATACCTGGACTGTTCACGCGACAATGTTTTGAATTGCGGGGCTGCATAGGGGCCCGCGGGGCGCCCGACAAAGAGATATAGTGGTCTATGGACTATCATATAGACTGGTTTATCAGTATATATGGTATGCTGTAATCTTCGTAAATGTTTGTTCTATAATATTATCAAATAAAAAACAGTAAAACACGCTAAAGAAATGCCATTACGAGACTATGAAGAAATATGCATGAACTTAATATTCACTGAACTCTTCGCCATTTAAAACTTTGCGAGTCAACTTTTATTATGAAGGGTATCAATAGAAGCGGAATTTTATTAGCTTTCCATTGATGTATTTCGTTATCTGATAAATTAATTAGAACCATGCATAAATTAGCGTTAAATAAAATAATAAAATCATCAATCGGGTAATTTTCCTGATTGATGATGTTATTTGTTCACTTATATATTTCATTTTCTGATAAATGAATTAGTACCATGCATAAATTAGCGTTGCCTAAATAAATAACCTCATCAATCGGGGAAATTACCCGATTGATGATTTTATTTATTTAGTTAACGCTAATTTATGCATGGTTCTAATTCATTTATCAGATAACGAAATATAGCAATGGAAAGCTAATAAAATTGCGCTTCTATTGATACCCTTCATGATAAAAGTTGACTCGCAAAGTTTTAAATGGCGAAGAGTTGAAGTGAATATTAAGTTCATGCATATTTCTTCATAGTCTCGTAATGGCATTTCTTTAGCGTGTTTTACTGTTTTTTATTTGATAATATTATAGAACAAACATTTACGAAGATTACAGTATATCATATATACTGATAAACCAGTCTATATGATCCGTATATATATATATGAATCCGAGCGGCCCTCCGACTTCGGGCCCTTGCGCGACAGGCCGATATTCCGTGCGCAGTCCAGGTATATAGTGGTCTATGCCTACATCTATAACATTATCAGTTTTTCTAAAGAAAGGCCTATAGATGATAATTTGCAGGTACTTAGGCAAGGCATAATTATATTATTGAACTTGAAAAAAATAGGAAAATTACTGGGGGGGGGGGGGGGGGTTTCTAGCTGGTGTTACAAAATTTTCTACGGGGGTCTGTCCGTGTGTTACAAGGCGTGACAAGGGGGGAGGGGTGTCAAAAAGGACAAAAACAAAAATATTACGTAATTTATTTATGTTCCCTTACCTTGCTGGATATCACTCAACCTCTATACGACATAGTTTACATTCAGTGGCGTACCCAGAAAATTTAAAAGGGGGCGGCCAATATATGGTGACAATGTAGGGTGAAGTGTTATGAGCGTGACAGGGGGGGGAGGGGGGGGGGGCGCGTGTATAGGCGAGACCACCGAGAGACAAGGCCTGGTACATCGCCTGTGACGGCACACCATAAGGCCCGATTCACACTATAGGGACGGTCGCGCTCCACTCACGGTCCGGTCAAATATCATCACATGCATTGCAACGGAAGTATTCACACTGACAGTAACGGTCTAGGAGCTCAGGAGCTAGGAGCTCACAATACATTCAAAAGATATTTTGACCGGAGTGAGAGCGGAGGCCAGTTTTTCTCTTGGAGTGATTGCTTCTCTGAATGATGTGTGTTCCTTTTTCAGGTCATTCTGAATTTTTGATAGTATTTTTTCAAATGTTCCAATATTCATTCTGAAATAACTATGAAATTTACTTTCATCATCAATAAGACGGGGAAACAGCGTATGGAATTCTCCTTCACTTTTGCTATCTTGCAAGATGGGATGAACCCACTCTCTCTTTCTTTTTCCACTTTGTTTTCTTTCTTCTTCTTGATCCAGTGCCATGGCGATCAGTGGCGTCACCGTGGGGGGGTTAAGGGGGACTGAGCCCCCCCAAGTCAAGGACTCAGCCCCCCCAAAATTGCTGCTAGTAGCCTGCTACCCAAAAACAATAAAAAGGAATATTTATCCAATTTTCCATGCCAGAGCAAAACCTTATTTTTCACACTTATAGAAAAATTGGTTTGACGTTTCATTTAAATGTTGAAATATGTTTGCTAACAAACCTTGAAATTACTAAGTATATTCTACGGGACGGGAGGCATGTTAACACAGTGGTAGGCAGGTAAAGGCAGTGGGAGCCAGGGTAAGGCAGTGGGTGCCAGGGTAAGGCAGTGGGAGGCAGGGTAACACAGGACGGGAGGCAGGTTAACACAGTGGTAGGCAGGTAAAGGCAGTGGGTGGCAGGGTAACACAGGACGGGAGGCAGGTTAACACAGGACGGGAGGCAGGTTAAGGCAGTGGGAGCCAGGGTAAGGCAGTGGGTGGCAGGGTAACACAGGACGGGAGGCAGGTTAACACAGGATGGGAGGCAGGTAAAGGCAGTGGGTGGCAGGGTAACACAGGACGGGAGGCAGGTTAACACAGGACGGGAGGCAGGTTAAGGCAGTGGGAGCCAGGGTAACACAGGACGGGAGGCAGGGTAACACAGGATGGGAGGCAGGGTAAGGCAGTGGGAGCCAGGGTAAGGCAGTGGGTGGCAGGGTAACACAGGACGGGAGGCAGGGTAACACAGGACGGGAGGCAGGTTAAGGCAGTGGGAGCCAGGGTAAGGCAGTGGGTGGCAGGGTAACACAGGACGGGAGGCAGGTTAACACAGGATGGGAGGCAGGTAAAGGCAGTGGGAGCCAGGGTAACACAGGACGGGAGGCAGGGTAACACAGGATGGGAGGCAGGGTAAGGCAGTGGGTGGCAGGGTAACACAGGACGGGAGGCAGGGTAACACAGTGGTATGCAGGTTAAGGCAGTGGGAGCCAGGGTAAGGCAGTGGGTGGCAGGGTAACACAGGACGGGAGGCAGGGTAACACAGGACGGGAGGCAGGTTAACACAGGATGGGAGGCAGGTAAAGGCAGTGGGAGCCAGGGTAAGGCAGTGGGTGGCAGGGTAACACAGGACGGGAGGCAGGTTAAGGCAGTGGGTGGCAGGGTAACACAGGACGGGAGGCAGGTTAACACAGGACGGGAGGCAGGGTTAAGGCAGTGGGAGCCAGGGTAAGGCAGTGGGTGGCAGGGTAACACAGGACGGGAGGCAGGTTAACACAGGATGGGAGGCAGGTTAAGGCAGTGGGAGCCAGGGTAAGGCAGTGGGTGGCAGGGTAACACAGGACGGGAGGCAGGTTAACACAGGATGGGAGGCAGGTTAAGGCAGTGGGAGCCAGGGTAAGGCAGTGGGTGGCAGGGTAACACAGGACGGGAGGCAGGTTAACACAGGATGGGAGGCAGGTAAAGGCAGTGGGAGCCAGGGTAAGGCAGTGGGTGGCAGGGTAACACAGGACGGGAGGCAGGTTAAGGCAGTGGGTGGCAGGGTAACACAGGACGGGAGGCAGGTTAACACAGGACGGTTGGCAGGTTAAGGCAGTGGGAGCCAGGGTAAGGCAGTGGGTGGCAGGGTAACACAGGACGGGAGGCAGGTTAACACAGGATGGGAGGCAGGTTAAGGCAGTGGGAGCCAGGGTAAGGCAGTGGGTGGCAGGGTAACACAGGACGGGAGGCAGGTTAACACAGTGGTATGCAGGGTAAGGCAGTGGGTGCCAGGGTAAGGCAGTGGGAGGCAGGGTAACACAGGACGGGAGGCAGGTTAACACAGTGGTATGCAGGGTAAGGCAGTGGGTGCCAGGGTAAGGCAGTGGGAGGCAGGTTAAATCGGCTTTTAGTTACTTTATCATGATCATGTACTTTATTCTGTTTAACTACAGTATCCCATGTACCTGTTTTTGTGCAATAAGGGAAATACCTTGAATATATTGTAAGTTTATATTTATATATTTTTTTCATTAACAAGATAAAACCTTACTGAGAAACAAACCAAAAACATACATTGTGCAATTCCTTTGTGGTTGTTAGTGGAGAGAGAAAAATGGCAAATTTTATTATTTTGTATAAACAGAATAAAAATTTTCTTCAAATTATCAAATTTAGTTAATATGGCATGATGCATGGTATAACTCTATTAATTTATGTGTCATGTCATTAAAGCTTAATTCCACTTTCTTCTCTTTTTTGGGCCTCAAAATGACCCTGGAACTGATTAATTTTCAAAATTACCCCCCGACCCCCCGGCTGGATAGGCTCGCTGCGCTCGCCCATCACCACCCCGGGGCTAAAGCCCCCCCAAATTTTTTTTCATGGTGACGCCACTGATGGCGATTACTGCCAACTCGGCTGCTGAAAAGTCACACATCCTCCTTCACAGAGCTGGGCAGTATTTAAATACATTTGTATTTAAATACGTATTTAAATACATTTGTGTATTTAGAAATGTATTTATAAATACATTGGTTGTCATGTATTTAAATACAGTATTAAATACTTTTATGAGTATTTAAATACATTGTATTTAAATACTCATAATATAAAAATATAAATACTTTTTTATCAGTTAATTTGGCCATAAACCCGCCCAACTATCTGGCAACACCGATGTTACAGTGAACCAGTGTTTCCACTTGCAAGGAAATGTCCTGATATTAAGGAAATTTAGGCCTGAGAAGGAAATTTCTAAGGAAACCCAAAATTTAAGGAAATCCTAAGGAAATGCATTTTTTTCGGACATGTCAAAATTTGTGTGTATATAAAATGTATTTACAAATTTATTTAAATACAATTGATGTATTTAGTATTAAGTATTTAAGTACATTCGTAAAATGTATTTAGTATTCAGTATTTAAATAAATTTCTCCCGTGTATTTAGTATTTAGTATTTAAATACATTCAATGTATTTAGTGCCCAGATCTGCTCCTTCAATGATGGTCGTACACTCAAGCTGGATATTCCTGAACCCCGAACCTGTCCTTTTTGCACTCAACTAACCACCTTCTTCTGATCCCAGCTGGATTAACCTAGCGGCATTTTGAGGGTGGTGGCGCGATTAGTGGAAGGAGATTAACTCTCTCTTAAAGTAATCGTCCAGACCATTTCATTATTCCTTATTTAATGCAATCAAATCATAGCCATTAACGAGTATATCAACAATACGTCGTCACTTTTTGTATCCAGTCAGCCGTTTTTAAATAATCCGCAATCAAAATCTGCAAATTCCCCGTGTTTTCAAAACACTCTCAAGGTTTGCAGACGCTCATGCTCAGGCTCGGTGACGTAGCATCAGGGAGGCTCATCTTCCCGCGCTTGATCAGAGGCACGTAAACACAGAGATAAATATAGTACTTGAAGATATTTGGGTGTTTCTGATAGATTTTTATTTGCTATATGCCACATGCATACATCCTTTATGGGTGCAGCAAGACAGCTGTGCCTTTTGAGAAAAGTTTGCACACGGAAAGGAGTGGCGTGTGTAGGGTGATACACGCCTATAGTGTGTTGGGGCGAGCAGTTGCGTTGAGGAACGGTGTGTAGTGCACACAGCGGGTGAAAGACCAG
>JACEEZ010018480.1:200126-275809 GCA_016584305.1 Chionoecetes opilio
AGGAGGGAAAATATAATAAAGAGAGAGAGAGAGAGAGAGAGAGAGAGAGAGAGAGAGAGAGAGAGAGAGAGAGAGAGAGAGAGAGAGAGAGAGAGAGAGAGAGAGAGAAAAATAAAGGATGGTAGAGGAGGGAAAATAGAATAAAGAGAGAGAGAGAGAGAGAGAGAGAGAGAGAGAGAGAGAGAGAGAGAAGAGACAGGATGGTGGAGGAGGGAAAGCAAGAATACTTAAGAGAGTTAATCTCCTTCCACTAATCGCGCCACCACCCTCAAAATGCCGCTAGGTTAATCCAGCTGGGATCAGAAGAAGGTGGTTAGTTGAGTGCAAAAAGGACAGGTTCGGGGTTCAGGAATATCCAGCTTGAGTGTACATCCACTGCTGTTGAGGGATCCTGGGATGGGGAATGACGGGATAGTGAGCGGAGCGAGAGCGGAGTGGACATGTGAATGCACCCGGACCGTGAGCGGAGCGAGAGCGGAGAGAGAGCAGAGTGTGACCGTCCCTATAGTGTGAATCGGGCCTAAGGATACCACCCGCTCCGCTTCCCGTACAAGTTTACCTACCTAATATAATGTTTATCAGTATAAAAGATATACTGTTATCTTCGGAAATGTTTGTTCTATAATATTATCAAATAAAAAACCGTAAAACACACAAAGAAAAAGCCATTATGAGACTTTCAAGAAATATGCATGAACTTAAACTTTTCGCCATTTAATATTTTGTGAAAAAAACTTTTTACATGGAGAATATCAATAGAAGCGGAATTTAATTAGCTTTCCATTGATATATTTCCTTTTCTGATAAATGAATTAGAACCATGCATAAATTAGCGTTAACTAAATAAATAAAATCATGAAATCGGGTAATTTTTCCCGATTGATGATGTTATTTATTTAGTTAACGCTAATTTATGCATGGTCCTAATTCATTTATCAGAAAAGGAAATATAGCAATGGAAAGCTAATGAAATTCCGCTTCTATTGATATTCTCCATGTAAAAAGTTTTTTCACAAAATATTAAATGGCGAAAAGTTTAAGTTCATGCATATTTCTTGAAAGTCTCATAATGGCATTTCTTTAGTATGTTTTACGTTTTTTTTTTTATAATATTATAGAACAAACATTTCCGAAGATAACGGTATATATTTTATACTGATAAACATATATTAGGTAGGAAATTACCCGATTTCATGATTTTTTATATTTAGTTAACGCTAACTTATGCATGCCGCTAATTCATTTATCACTAAACGAAATATACCAATGGAAAGCTAATTAAATTCCGCTTCTATTGATATTCTCCATGTAAAATGTTTGCGAGCAAAATATTAAATGGCGAAGAGTTTTAAGTTAATGCATATTTCTTGAAAGTCTCATAACGGCATTTTCTTTGTGTGTTTTACGGTTTTTTATTTGATAATATTATAGAACAAACATTTCCGAAGATAACTATATATCTTTTATACTGATAAACATTATATTAGGTAGGTAAACTTGTACGGGGAGCGGAGCGGGTGGTATCCTTATGGTGTGACGTCACGGGCGATGTACCAGACCTTATCATCTCGGTGGCCACGGTATAGGTGTCTTGCACTGACGTCACGACCTAGCGTCTTCAAGCCAAATGCTGCTGTCTTCAAGCCAAATGCCGCCCGTCGGAGCGAGCTGGAGGACCAACAAACTCCACTTGCCGCCCGTGTTTGCCAGCTTATGGTAATTTTCCCCTACCAAATATATGTTTATTAGTTTAAAAGATATACTGTTATCTTCGGAAATGCTTGTTCTATAATATTATCAAATAAAAAACCGGAAAACACACTAAAGAAAGGCCATTATGAGACTCAAGAAATATGCATGAACTTAATATTCACCAACGCCAGCTCCCATTTAATATTTTGCCCGAAAACCTTTTACATGGACAATATCAATAGAAGCTGAATTTCATTGGCTTTCCATTGATATATTTCGTTATCTGATAAATTAATTAGCAGCATGCATAAATTAGCGTTAACTAAATAAATAACCTCATCAATCGGGAAAAATTACCCGATTTCATGATGTTATTTATTTAGTTAACGCTAATTTATGCATGCTTCTAATTCATTTATCAGATAACGAAATATATCAATGGAAAACTAATGAAATTCCGCTTCTATTGATATTGTCCATGTAAAAAGTTTCCGAGCAAAATATTAAATGGGAGCTGGAGTTGGTGAATATTAAGTTCATGCATATTTCTTGAGTCTCATAATGGCCTTTCTTTAGTGTGTTTTATGATTTTTTATTTGATAATATTATAGAACAAGCATTTCCGAAGATAACAGTATATCTTCTATACTGATAAACATATATTTGGTTGGGGAAAATTACCATAAGCTGGCAAACACGGGCGGCAAGTGGAGTTTGTTGGTCCTCCAGCTCGCATTTCCCGCGCCTGTCGCAGCCACAACAAGGGCTGTGACGTCACGTGCAAGCCACCTATAGGTGTCTTGCACTGACGTCACGATCTAGCGTCTTCAAGCCAAATGCCGCCCGTCGGAGCGAGCTGGAGGACCAACAAACTCCACTTGCCGCCCGTGTTTGCCAGCTTATGGAAATTTTACCCTACTAAATATATGTTTATCAGTATTAAAGGTATACTGTTATCTTCGGAAATGTTTGTTCTGTAATATTATCAAATAAAAAACCGTAAAACACACTAAAGAAAGGCCATTATGAGACTCTCAAGAAATTTGCATTTACTTAATATTATATTAAACTCTTCGCCATTTAATATTTTGCAGGAAAACTTTTTACATGGAGAATATCAATAGAAGCGAAATTTCATTAGCTTTCCATTGATATATTTCGTTATCTGATAAATGAATTAGCAGCATGTATAAATGAGCGTTAACTAAATAAATAACCTCATCAATCGGGAAAAATTACCCGATTTCATGATGTTATTTATTTAGTTAACGCTAATTTATGCATGGTTCTAATTCATTTATCAGATAACAAAATATATCAATGGAAAGCTAATGAAATTCCGCTTCTATTGATATTCTCCATGTAAAATAATTTCTCGCAAAATATTAAATGGGAGCTGGAGTTGGTGAATATTAAGTTCATGCATATTTCTTGTGAGTCTCATAATGGCCTTTCTTTAATGTGTTTTACGGTTTTCTATTTGATAATATTACAGAATAAGCATTTCCGAAGATAACAGTATATCTTCTATACTGATAAACATACAAAGCTGGGAAACACGGGCGGCAAGTGGAGTTTGTTGGTCCTCCAGCTCGGTCCGACGGGCGGCATTTGGCTTGAAGCCGCGTCTGTCGCAGCCACAACAAGGGCTGTGACGTCACGTGCAAGACACCTATATAGGTGTCTTGCACTGACGTCACGACCCAGCGTCTTCAAGCCAAATGCCGCCCGTCGGAGCGAGCTGGAGGACCAACAAACTCCACTTGCCGCCCGTGTTAGCCAGCTTATGGTAATTTTCCCCTACCAAAGGTATGTTTATCAGTATAAAGGATATACTGTTGTCTTCGGAAATATTTGTTCTATAATATTATCAAATAAAAAACCGTAAAACACACTAAAGAAAGGCCATTATGAGACTCAAAAGAAATATGCATAAACTTAATATTCACCAACTCCAGCTCCCATTTAATATTTTGCTCGAAAACTTTTTACATGGACAATATCAATAGAAGCGGAATTTTATTAGCTTTCCATTGATATATTTCGTTATCTGATAAATGAATTTGCAGCATGTATAAATTAGCGTTAACTAAATAAATAACATCATGAAATCGGGTAATTTTACCCGATTGATGAGGTTATTTATTTAGTTAACGCTAATTTATGCATGCTTCTAATTCATTTATCAGATAACGAAATATATCAATGGAAAGCTAATGAAATTCCGCTTCTATTGATATTGTCCATGTAAAAAGTTTTCGAGCAAAATATTAAATGGGAGCTGGAGTTGGTGAATTTTAAGTTCATGGATATTTCTTGCGGGTCTTATATAATGGCCATTCTTTTGTGTGTTTTACGGTTTTTTATTTGATAATATTATAGAACAAATATTTCCGAAGATGACAGTATATCTTTTATACTGATAAACATATATTTGGTAGGGGAAAATTACCATAAGCTGGCAAACACGGGAGTTTGTTGGTCCTCCAGCTCGCATTTCCCGCGCCTGTCGCAGCCACAACAAGGGCTGTGACGTCACGTGCAAGTCACCTATTACATAACATTTTCAGATTATTTAAAGAAAACCTATAGATGATAATTTACAGGTATACTTTAGGGTTGCTATATCTGAACAACCAGAATCCAACCGTCCGGAATCAAAATTCCGGACGCCTCCACTGACACCCATGACCCCGCCTAACACACACTTTGGGCCTTTGACGTTATGTAACCTTGAAGAGTATATATATATATATATATATATATATATATATATATATATATATATATATATATATATATATAATACTGCTGCATTATACTGTATTTCTGTAGCGAATTTACATTTTCGTTTGGGAATTTGTCTGGGAGAAGTAGCAGCTGTGGCGACAATTTAGGCCACAAACAAGCAAATAACCTCAAACACCGCAACAGCTTTTTAAAGAAGATTGGCGCGACGTGAGGCAATGGAACGAGTTATGAGCATGCTATGGCTATGAACCAGAGCATGCTATGGCTAGTGTAACCTTACCTTTACTTATACACATAAGAAAAGTTGCAACGGAATCCAGGTTCAGGACACGTGATTGACGTTCCCGTCGCGAAAGATGCCACCCGGTGAAACCTCTCCCCCATTCTCTCTCGTCAGTAGAGTTAAAAAATTGCGTAATTTTTGAAAAATCGGTAATGGATGCTAGAATTCCGGACATTTCGAGAATTTTCAAAATTCCCCCGGACGCCGATTTTGACACCTAAATTCTGAACATGTCTGGGAAAAGCCGGACGTATGGCACCCTAAATTGGTACTGAGGCTAGACATATAATTGTTGGCTATTTGAAACAAACCGGAAACCTTGTAATAGGTGTCTTGCACTGACGTCACGATCTAGCGTCTTCAAGCCAAATGCCGCCCTTTTCAAGCCAAATGCCGCCCGTCGGAGCGAGCTGGAGGACCAACAAACTCCACTTGCCGCCTGTGTTTGCCAGCTTATGGTAATTTTCCCCTACCAAATATATGTTTATCAGTATAAAAGGTATACTGTTATCTTCGGAAATGTTTGTTCTATAATATTATCAAATAAAAAACCGTAAAACACACTAAAGAAAGGCCATTATGAGATTCAAGAAATATGCATGAACTTAATATTCACCAACTCCAGCTCCCATTTAATATTTTGCTCGAAAACTGTTTACATGGAGAATAGCGAAATTTCATTGGCTTTCCATTGATATATTTCGTTATCTGATAAATGAATTAGAACCATGTATAAATTAGCGTTAACTAAATAAATAACATCATGAAATCGGGTAATTTTACCCGATTGATGGTGTTATTTATTTAGTTAACGCTAATTTATACATGGTTCTAATTCATTTATCAGATAACGAAATATATCAATGGAAAGCCAATGAAATTTCGCTATTCTCCATGTAAACAGTTTTCGAGCAAAATATTAAATGGGAGCTGGAGTTGGTGAATATTAAGTTCATGCATATTTCTTGAATCTCATAATGGCCTTTCTTTAGTGTGTTTTACGGTTTTTTATTTGATAATATTATAGAACAAACATTTCCGAAGATAACAGTATACCTTTTATACTGATAAACATATACTTGGTAGGGGAAAATTACCATAAGCTGGCAAACACGGGCGGCAAGTGGAGTTTGTTAATCCTCCAGCTCGCATCTCCCGCGCCTGTCGCAGCCATAACAAGGGCTGTGACGTCACGTGCAAGACACCTATTGGGGGGAGGGGGGAGTATTAGCTGGTGTTACATAATTTTCCAGGGGGTCTGGAGATGCGTGACAAGGGGGGAGGGGGGTCAAAAATGACCAAAAAAAGTGTTACGTTTTTAATGTCCCCTTACCTTGGTGGATTTCTCTCAACCTCTACCTACACGAAATAGTTTGTCATGTGAAATATATGAAATATATGTCATGAAATATATATAAATATATGATAGCAAGGAACAACATGCATTGGTTGAGTTATCTGCATTGTCAAATGTCACTGCATTTCTCTCGTCCCCTTTATCAAATATGCAGAGACGGAAAGGAAAGCGCTCGATATCGAAAAATGTCACCATGGATATTGCGAACACATCAGTTAGCCTGTACGTAGAGTTATTCAAGGGACTTTACATACTGAATGACAATAGTTGATATACCATTCCTAGGACATTAGGACATGAAACACCTGCCGCTGTCTGTACTGCGGGCACGCCAGAAAAGAATGAAAGGGACATGCCGAACGATATTGACCGAGGCTCCTTGTACTAGGGGGAACAAGGACGGATAATTTTGGTAGCAGCGTTAAGATATCTGAAAAATCAATGTTCGGCTACAGTGGCGGGATTAGGCCATGGATTTTGAGGGTGTGTATATACGAAGTCCATCGCCATGGCTTCTTATCGTGGGCAGGGCAAGGACAAGGGGCAGGGTAGATGGTAATCTTCCTCCACGTGATAGTTAGAAGATTACTCGAGAATGATCGATGAAGTGGCTGGGGTTAATGATGATGAAATTCCATGATCATAACGTAGAAAGTGGATATTGATATAGTTAATTCCTTCAGTGATTTAAATGGACATTAAGTTTCCGTTGCTCTCTTTTATGTTTATAATTGTATGATGAACTAATGTTATTGACTTTACGTGTGATAGTGTAACGGCCAGACAACGTGAAACTCGCTTAAATATTCGTGGAGGGAAGATGACTGTTGCTAGGAAACGCTGGAAAATAATTGCTATCAACGCTGACTCCCCTCGCGCATCTATTTTTTTTTTACCCCGCAGTCTTCAAATACTTACTCAGCGATTGGAACACACACTCACACATATTAAGGAAACTACACCTTACAAACATGAATAGCTACCGTACAGCACACAAATTCAATCAATAACGAGAGAATCTAACCCAGTATAATGCTTACCTGTAATTTACTAATATATACTCGAGCCAGCCTGGGGGGGGCTTCGAATTAGAGGTAGAGGATGATGATGAAGGATAGATAGAGATTTTAGAGGATGCCATGATACCCTTATAGCTGCCACTGTCACTACACGGCCTAGCTTTCCCTCACTACCATTCCTTCCCCGCCTTTTAGCAGAAGCCGCACAGTTTGCCGCACCACTCAGAGATGCCAGGTAGCCTTTATAAAGTTGCCAGGTAGCATCCTCACTACCATTTGAGTGATTTGACTATCCAACGTTACAGATAAGAGTGTGAGTGTATGTGTGACTGTACCTAACTTCGTGTCTGTGTGTGAGCCATCTAAAGTAAGTCATATCCTTCGTTGTTTACTCGGTAGTTGAAGTGGTGTGGGACATTAATATGGAGTTTGAAGTACCTATAAAGTAGCTGATATAACAGGATGATACTTGTATATTTACGAAGGTCAGCAGAGATTAAAAGTTTGCATAATGTGAAGTAGTTGTATGAGTGAGGATTGATTAGCAAGGAGAAGGTGTTTTGTTATTGACGTATCTTTTCATCCTTCCTCCCGCATGTAAAGGATCTCACGTCATGACTGCCGTGGCTCGCGACCTTGAGGATATTGTGGAAGAGTGTCCTGCCGATTCAGTGGGTAGCTGTGGCATCTGTGTGTGATAGATTTAAAGTTATTCGATACCTTCATTTAATTTGACCGTCCTGTTATAGTGTCATGTTTCTTTTCGCATCACCCCCCGTGTTTCTCTTCTTTCTCTCCTCCCTTTTCGCATCTGTGTCATTAATGAAGCTTCCTGTCTGGCCCCAAGTATGGCACATTACCTATTACCGACGATCCACTCATTCACTTGACTCCATTGTAGCTGTCGCTGTTGATTGCTGGTTGTGGGCGCGCGAGATGGTGTTGGCCTTGAGACAGACAAATAGAGAGAGACTGCTGACTCGCTGAGAGAGATAGAATAGAAGTAGTAGTTCAAGTATACGTAATTGTAGAGATTAGTTGTCAAGGCACTTGCATGAATGTGGGGCGCATAAATTTTCTTTATTCTATATTTAGATATAATTATCTAGATACCCACTCTGTCTTTATCATATGTGGCAGGTTGAATCCCTATGTAGTCCAAGCTTAAATCTACCGGGGCCGGGCCTACAATGCAAATGATATATAGGTGTCTTGCACGTGACGTCACAGCCCTTGTTGTGGCTGCGACAGGCGCGGGAAATGCGAGCTGGAGGACCAACAAACTCCACTTGCCGCCCGTGTTTGCCAGCTAATGGTACTTTTCCCCTACCAAATATATGTTTATCAGTATAAAAGATATACTGTTGTCTTCGGAAATGCTTGGTCTATAATATTATCAAATAAAAAACCGTAAAACACACTAAAGAAAGGCCATTATGAGACTCAAGAAATATGCATGAACATGCATATTCACATGAATATATCACACATGAACACCACATGAATATTCACCAACTCCAGCTCCCATTTAATATTTTGCTCGAAAACGTTTTACATGGAAAATATCACTAGAAGCCGAATTTCATTAGCTTTCCATTGATATATTTCGTTATCTGATAAATGAATTAGAACCATGCATAAATTAGCGTTAACTAAATCAATAACATCATGAAATTGGTAATTTTTCCCGATTGATGAGGTTATTTATTTAGTTAACGCTAATTTATACATGCTGCTAATTCATTTATCAGATAACGAAATATATCAATGGAAAGCTAATGAAATTCCGCTTCTATTGATATTCTCCATGTAAAATGTTTTCGAGCAAAATATTAAATGGGAGCTGGCGCTGGTGAATATTAAGTTCATGCATATTTCTTGAGTCTCATAATGGCCTTTCTTTAGTGTGTTTTACGGTTTTTTATTTGATAATATTATAGACCAAGCATTTCCGAAGACAACAGTATATCTTTTATACTGATAAACATATATTTGGTAGGGGAAAAGTACCATAAGCTGGCAAACACGGGCGGCAAGTGGAGTTTGTTGGTCCTCCAGCTCGCTCTGACGGGCGGCATTTGGCTTGAAGACGCTAGGTCGTGACGTCAGTGCAAGATACCTATAGATGAATATTAGAAAAACTAACAAAATGAAAGAACATTTTTTAGTAAACCAAATTATTTTCATTTGAAGTAGTCTACGTGGAATAGTTAGTGCACAGAGGTGCGCTCACGGGCCACCCTACCTGAGTACAGTGCAATAAGCATAAATGTATACCGGTATGCAAGTACATAGCGTGTTTGTAATCAATGTTTGCACGCAGCTTCCATTTGGTCAATTTTTTAAATTGTTCTTTATAATCGAGTTAGTATTGATTCATCCTCTAAAACTCTTATATCATTTACCATAACGATCAAAACTATCAATGTTTGAGTGCGGGTCACTGCGGGAGAGCAAGGCACTGCAGTAAACAGAAGAGCATAGAGCAAAAAAAGATGGCAGCTGAATGAAGCATGTGACCACTCCTTAAGCGGGTATCACACGAGGCGTTTCGTCGGACTGTTTCGTCGAACCAAACAAGCATTTGGTTGGACCTGTTCGTCGAACACTGACAAAACACTAGCACACGGTTGAGCCAACCGCTTCACCCAACAATAACAAACAAAGATGAAAGCGATGACAGTGGGAGGCGCGGAGATTTTTTGTTAATGTTTTAACTTTAGGGGCATATATATACGTAGCTACTGGTGATGAAAAGGGAGGAGGTGATTGTTAGAAGAGAACGGCGACATATGAAGACGCGTTCATGTGGGCTAAATGAGTTATAGTGGACGAGAACTGCGCGGTCGATCGCTACCGCCGTTACCACTTAACAGATTATTTTTTGCTTAGTATAATGTGCAGTATTAATCCATTTCTGCATGCGTAACCTTTAAAACATATATATATATATATATTGAAGAAATTATAAGAGTTGTCTAATAATGCATAGACACACCCCGACCTGCCTCCCACCCACCCCCATCCATTACGAGGTTAGGTTAAGTTTCGGTTATGTTAATATTCTCGTCAGGGGGTCGAAGGGGTCGGAACCCTTCCCGTTAGAACCTGCGGGGTGGGGCACAGTTGCTTTCGTACAATTTCGTCACTTTCCTGGTTTCTGAGACACTGACTATTATTTCCTGGCCAAGTTTTACAGCTTTTTCTGATGGAGATACATTGTTATCAATGAAAAAGTTACCCTAGGATTTGGTGGAAAAAAACAACTTTTTAGGTTTCCGGAAAATAAAAATGGTAAATTTTTAAGATGGCACCAAACTTCCCTACACAATTGGGAGCATGGTTTTTGTTTACCTTATTGTATTCTAAGAGACATTTTCTCCTTGAGCTTTCCGTCGCAAATCAATAGTTTCGGAGATATGAAAATTTTAGGTGGGAGAAAGAATAAGTTTCCTTGTTTACAAAATGCCTCCCTCTTCCTCTTCTTGTGACCTGCATTGCTTTTCTTTCGGAGGCGCACCCGTGGCTACCTTACCTAACCTAACCTAACCTAACCTAACCTGAACCTAACCTAACCTTACCTTACCTTACCTTAGGGTAAATGTTTACACTAGGACCGAAATTACCTACACAATTGGGAGTGTGGTTTCTGTTCACCTTAATAGATTCTAAAAAACATTTTCTTTACGAACTTCCGTCGCAAATCACTACTTTCGGAGATAAGACATTTTTAATAGGAAGAAGTGTATATGAGATATGAAAATAAAATTAACCTAACCCCACCTTTAGACTCGCTAATCTAACCTAACCTAACCTAGTCCCACGCTTTAACCTCCTAACTAAAGCCAAATCTGCATTGAAAAAGTGTCCGAGGCAAGGAAAGAACAGATCGGGGCGATGCAGGTCACAAGAGGAAGAAGAGTGTGGCGGACGTAAACTCTTGTCTCGCCTCCCTATGACAATTTGCCGGAATTGTCATAATGCCATGAACAACATGGCATTATCTCCAAAAGTAATGATTTGCGATGGAAGCTCATAGAGATAATGTTTCCTAGAAACCACACGCCAAATTGTGTAGGGAATTTCGGTCCTAGTGTAAAATAATACCATATGTAGTCAGTGTCTCAGAAAAGGACCGCGCAGTCCTTGTCCATTTTTACCTGATTTTTATATTACAGGTGGCCTTTTCTTCATAGGCCAGGCCTTTGAACCGGCTGCTCCTATAGAATTAAAAAAAACACAAAAGGGAAACAGAAGAAAAAAAAACTACATACAAGCCTGCCGTTTTATTGTCTATTGCCATACAGCACATTCTTTCCAAACTCTTTCACTGTCTCAATCATTCGCCCCTTGTCTCACCACACATGTCCCAGCAGCAATAACATCCATTCTCTTCCTGTCCTTTCAACCACCTCATTCATTTCACATCCCATTTCAGTCAAAACCACACGCATAATTTCCATTCTCTCCCCGTTAAGCGGGTATCACACGAGGCGTTTCGTCGGACCTGTTTCGTCGAACCAAACATGCATTTGGTTGGACCTGTTCGTCGAACACTGACAAAACACTAGCACACGGTTGCAACCGCTTCACCCAACAATAACAAACAAAGATGAAGCGATGACAGCGAGAGACGCGGAGATTTGTTACTTTAGGGGCATATATATACGTAGCTACTGGTGATGAAAAGGGAGGAGGTGATTGTTAGAAGAGAACGGCGACATATGAAGACGCGTTCATGTGGGCTAAATGGGTTATAGTGGACGAGAACTGCGCGGTCGATCGCTACCGCCGTTACCACTTAACAGATTATTTTTTGCTTGGTATAATGTGCAGTATTAATCCATTTCTGCATGCGTAACCTTTAAAACATATATATATATATATATATATTGAAGAAATTATAAGAGTTGTCTAATAATGCATAGACACACCCCGACCTCCCTCCCACCCACCCCCATCCCTTAGGAGGTTAGGTTAAGTTTCGGTTATGTTAATATTCTCGTCAAGGGGTTGAAGGGGTCGGAACCCCTCCCGTTAGAACCTGCGGGGCGGGGCACAGTTGCTTTCGTACAATTCCGTCACTTCCCTGGTTTCTGAGACGCTGACTATTATTTCCTGGCCAAGTTTTACAGCTTTTTCTGATAGAGATACATTGTTATCAATGAAAAAGTTACCCTAGGATTTGGTGGAAAAAAAACAACTTTAACAGGTTTCCGGAAAATAAAAATGGTAAATTTTTACGATGGCACCAAACTTCCCTACACAATTGGGAGCATGGTTTTTGTTTACCTTATTGTATTCTAAGAGACATTTTCTCCTTGAGCTTTCCGTCGCAAATCAATAGTTTCGGAGATATGAAAATTTTAGGTGGGAGGAAGAATAAGTTTCCTTGTTTACAAAATGCCTCCCTCTTCCTCTTCTTGTGACCTGCATTGCTTTTCTTTCGGAGGCGCACCCGTGGCTACCTTACCTAACCTAACCTAACCTGAACCTAACCTGAACCTAACCTAACCTAACCTAACCTAACCTTACCTTACCTTACCTTAGGGTAAATGTTTACACTAGGACCGAAATTACCTACACAATTGGGAGTGTGGTTTCTGTTCACCTTAATAGATTCTAAAAAACATTTTCTTTATGAACTTCCGTCGCAAATCACTACTTTCGGAGATATAAGATATTTTTAATAGGAAAGAGTGTATATGATATGAAAATAAAATTAACCTAACCCCATCTTTAGACTCGCTAATCTAACCTAACCTAACCTAGTCCCACGCTTTAACCTCCTAACTAAAGCCAAATCTGCATTAAAAAAGTGTCCGAGGCAAGGAAAGAACAGATCGGGGCGATGCAGGTCACAAGAGGAAGAAGAGTGTGGCGGACGTAAACTCTTGTCTTGCCTCCCTATGACAATTTACCGGAATTAGAGAGAACTGTAACTCCGAAATGCCAGTGGTCGCTGGCAGTTTTAACTCACAATTTGGTGAAAAGTTGGTCAACTTGAAAGAAAAATATGGGCTTATTCCACTGCACTTTAAACACACAAGTATAATATTAAGAACGATTTTCTGCTACATGTATATTGTATAGGTGCCTGATTCTGTAAAACATTGTATATAACCAAATAACCAAGCAGGTTATAGTTGAGGAGGCGAGATAAATGCTACTCTATGATATTATATAGTCAATAACGAATGTTTAGAAGTTATCTATACCTAGGCAGTCATATTTTCCTGTTATTATTGTGTATCAATCAGATAGAAAGCCTGGAAGTGCAATGAGTCGATGCGTGAAGTCGTAATGTTTTGATTCAATCTCCCCGCCACAATCTCTCCCCCCACCACTCCCCGCCGCGGCGTGTCGCCTCCGCAATTCCAATGATCTGAAACTCGAGAAATGCCAGTGGTCGCTGGCAGTTTTAACTCAAAGGTTGGTCTACTGTGTTTTGGCTCCGCGACTAATATTTTTCATAAATTAATTTCGCGATAAACATTGATGCACCGCATCTGAATACCAAAAAATATAGTTCTTCTGTTGTTCTACTAATTATATGGATGACATGCATTACGATGGAACGTTCTATAATAGCAATTTAATGCAAATTACTCGCCTTGAGTAGCAAAGCTTAATATATTTTTTACATGTATATTGTGGCATGTAAAATTTGGGCGATGTTCACACTGTTTTCTAAGACAGTACTGCTGCGTCAGGCAAACGCTTGTCAAAATACAATAAGCAATGCCTTGGAAAAACGAAGAATAAAGAATGCCGAAATCGGCTTGTTGCTGCGACAATGTAGGTTATAATTGTGGAGGCGACGTGCCGCGGCGGGGAGTGGTGGGCGGGGAGATTGAATCAAAACATTACGACTTCACGCGTCGACTCATTGCACTTCCAGGCTTTCTATCTGATTGATACACAATAATAACAGGAAAATATGATTGCCTAGGTATAGATAACTTCTAAACATTCGTTATTGACTATATAATATCATAGAGTAGCATTTATCTCGCCTCCTCAACTATAACCTGCTTGGTTATTTGGTTATATACAATGTTTTACAGAATCAGGCTTCTATACAATATACACATAGAAGAAAATCGTTCTTAATATTATACTTTTGTGTTTAAAGTGCAGTGGAATAAGCCCATATTTTGTTTTCCAGTAGACCAACTTATTATCAAAAAAGTGAGTTAAAACTGCCAGCGACCCCTGGCATTTTGGGTTCCAGTTCTCTCGAATTATAACCTACATTGTCGCAGCAACAAGCCGATTTCGGCATTCTTTATTCTTCGTTTTTCCAAGGCATTGCTTATTGTATTTTGACAAGCGTTTGCCAGATGCAGCAGTACTGTCTTAGAAAACAGTGTGAACATCGCCCAAATTTTACATGCCTCAATATACATGTAAAAAATATATTAAGCTTTGCTACTCGAGGCGAGTAATTTGCATTAAATTGCTATTATAGAACGTTCCATCGTAATGCATGTCATCCATATAATTAGTAGAACAACAGAAGAACTATATGTTTTGGTATTCAGATGCGGTGCATCAATGTTTATCGCGAAATTAATTTATGAAAAATATTAGTCGCGGAGCCAAAACACAGTAGACCAACCTTTGAGTTAAAACTGCCAGCGACCACTGGCATTTCTCGAGTTTCAGATCATTGGAATTGTCATAATGCCATGAACAACATGGCATTATCTCCAAAAGTAATGATTTGCGATGGAAGCTCATAGAGATAATGTTTCCTAGAAACCACACGCCAAATTGTGTAGGGAATTTCGGTCCTAGTGTAAAATAATACCATATGTAGTCAGTGTCTCAGAAAAGGACCGCGCAGTCCTTGTCCATTTTTACCTGATTTTTATATTACAGGTGGCCTTTTCTTCATAGGCCAGGCCTTTGAACCGGCTGCTCCTGTAGAATTTAAAAAAACACACAAAAGGGAAACAGAAGAAAACAAAACTACATACAAGCCTGCCGTTTTATTGTCTATTTGCCATACAGCACATTCTTTCCAAACTCTTTCACTGTCTCAATCATTCGCCCCTTGTCTCACCACACATGTCCCAGCAGCAATAACATCCATTCTCTTCCTGTCCTTTCAACCACCTCATTCATTTCACATCCCATTTCAGTCAAAACCACACGCATAATTTCCATTCTCTCCCCGTTATCTTCTCAGATCTCATATTCTATAATTCTACTAGTAATCATTTTACCGCAAAATGTAAACACAAACATCAAATCAACTTCATATTTCTGAAAATCTATCACATATATAATATAGACTGATATGTATTCATTTTACGGTAACGTATTATATGATGGTGTTCATTTCAATGCTTAATAATTGCTAACACTATTTATAACTTACAGAAAAAGTATAGACTTATTTTGACCGCAGAGTATGTTCGACGAAATGTGCAACATTTTGTATAATTTCACAAAACCATTTCATCGAACATGTTCGGTGAAATGACCCTCGAAGTTCGACCAAACAGTCCAACCAAATGGCAAGTTCGACGAAACAGTCCGACGAAACGCACCGTGTGATAGCCGCTTTATTTACTCCTGCTAATAGCGTGACCTCAGCTTCTCGATCGGAATCTATTCTTACCGGCTTACTTGGACTTGGTTTTTTCTTACTTGGACACAGCCCAAATATGCCCTCTGACCAGCTGGTCTCCTGCTGTCCTTGATTAGTAGTAAAGTAGCGACGAGTAGCTCCAGTAACCTATGCTTCCTAGAAGGGGTCATATAGAACATTTCTGGAAACACCGAGTTGTGAATACGAAAAACAATTCCTTCTTCTTGGAGTCTTCCTTACTTCTCAAGAATCCTTTAGAGCGCACCTTCCTCCTTAAATGCATGTCTCGCCTCCCCCGAGGATGCATGTATTCTCCAAGGTCAAGAGAGAGCCTCTCTCTTGGCCTTGGTATCCTCTAGGGTTGTCCTCGCTCCCTGAAGACGCCAATCTTTTCCCGAGGGTTCTTCCTTCCCGAGGGCGTCCGAGATTTCTGCATTTTTTTCTTCTTTTTTTAAGTGTTCTTTCCTCAGGGAATCTATCTTCTTGAGGGTGCTTCCCCCTTCCTGTCGGCGTTTCTGACCCAACTTCCAAAGTTGCTTTTCCCTTCCTCAGGGTAACTCCCCTAAACTAGTCCCACTCTAATTTTTCCAAGTATTTTTTTCCAAAGGACCTGTATTATTCCTAAGGGCACATTCCTCCTTCCGAGTGTATGTATGTTCCTCAGAACGCTACTTCTCCGTAAGACAGTTCTTCCTTACAAGTCTTCTATGCATTATAATGAAGGAAAAAAATACCCTCACCTAGATGAAATGTAAGTGAATGTAAATATTGAACCACAAGTCCATCACATATCCTCCTCCCGGTACAAGCTCTTAGTAATCCTTGGTTGTTCCACACAGAGGGAGGCTGGCAGGGCAGGGGTGTGTCAGGAGTGCCCTGGAAAGGAGTTGTGTCTGTCTCAAGGTGAGTCCTACAATGTTGTATATTCAGGGACTTCACAGAATCTTTGATGAATGACACATGAGACCCCACACTAAATGCCAGATGGTAAATACCTGAAAATTAATTATGAAGGATAGTATCAAGTAACCTAAATTGACTTATGTATGTAGCAAGGAACCTGCCTTTAACAATGGCGATGAAAAATAATGACTTCTAGAAAAGTATAAAACAACACAGTACATATATTAGGATACAGGATACATTTGGGTGAATAATAAGGAATGCTTTGAGGTATACCCCCAGACCATCCAATACAGTAACTGGTGTTGTGTATTGCAGGCAGCCAAGCAGACCCTGAGCAACATGTGATTAACACCAGACTGGGTGCTATCAGGCATAAGGTGCTGGTGCTGTCTGGCAAGGGAGGTGTAGGTGAGAAACATGGATCTTCTGGCTTCAAATACTCTCATATTTGTATCTATATGTAAATGTTCTTAATTTGTTTCCCACTTGTGGTAGCTGTAGAAAAATATTCAGTGAAACTCAACAAGGTATTCTAACTGATAGTGATGGAGCCTCTCAGTTGCACTCAGCTGTACCATAGATGATATTCACTTCACTAGTAGGTGTACATTGGATGGAACAGTTGGGATTAGCAAAGTGCAGAGTGGAATGTATCATTGTTATACCTACAGTGTGGTATTTACAGTATTCTTTGTCCTGGAATCTCTCTAACCCCTACTTTTTTATGCTTTGCCACAGTGCCATATGACCTCTGATGTCTGGCACATTTCCCCCTTTTTTTGTCATTACAATCAATTACTTTGTGCAGGCAAGTCCACGATGGCTGTGTTGCTGGCCCAGATGTTGGCCGCGGAGGGCCAGCGGGTGGGGCTGCTGGATGTGGATGTGTGTGGCCCCAGCATCCCTCACCTGCTGGGCGTGGAGGATCAGCCTGTCCTGGACTCACAGTGGGGGTGGCAGCCGGCAGTGTAAGGTCATGACTCTGAAAAGTTATGTATGTACTTTGTATTTATGAGGAATGAACTACCTGGATGTTTCATGTAAAATTTATATATTTCCTAGCATACAAAGAAACTTTGTCTGAAACTTTGAAAACAAAGAAACTGCTTATATTTTTTTGTTTTGTCAATGAGATACAGTACTCTTATGATGAATTTCCATATTCTTTTAGCTTTAAGTGCTTTGTATTTAAGTGGAATGAACTACCAGGATGTTTCATGTAAATGGTATATATTTCCTAGCATACAAAGAAAGTATAACCATAGTACTCTATGATATAACTTATGTGTCTCATTTTTATATTATTTTGTTCTGTCAATGAGATACAGTACTTACATTATGAATTTTCATTTTCTTTAAGAACATAAGAAAGCAATGGATTAGACCAGGATTAAGCATCCTAGTTCATTATATATAAACGATATATAATGAACGATATATAAGGAAATGATTCTTCACTTAGAAAACAAAGTGCGTACATATTCCTTACTTCTGTACAACCCTGCACCCAGGTCTCCCCTCGGCAAGATTAAGACCCTGTCAGTGGGCTCCCTGCTGAGTTCCCAGTCCCAGGCAGTGGTGTGGAAGGGGCCGCGCAAGACAGCCCTCATCAGGCGCATGATCAAGGTGTGTGGTGGCCAGGCACAAGACTGTCCTGTTAACTGTAGTCTTGAAGGTTTATTTTACTACATATTTTCCCTTCTCTATTTTTTATTTGGTGTTATTGGGTTTCTGGAAAGCAAGAGGAGCTGGTACTGAAGGATGTTTAGAGAGGCAGTAAGAAAAGTAGTAAATGATTCTTGACATTATGTATATATGTTTAGAGTTATTTGGTTTGTTAGTGTGTTTTCATCACCTTGCTTATTACTGCCTCAGAAATGCAAAAATGGCAAGTTATAATGAAAATAAAAAAAAATATTTTCAATGCAATCTCACATGTGCAGGGGAAAGGCATACATATAGTTAGTTAGTTAGTTAATTTTATTGACCACAACAACTATATTTAATACAAGCATTACAATAAAAGGTCCAATACAAATACATATACACTGTAATACATTTCATGTCTAAACAATAAACCATTCGTAAAAAAATTTCATGCAAAACTGCTTTGGCAGCATAAACCAATTTACAAGAAATAAATGAAGAAACAATTAAGATACCAACAAACAAAAAGATATTGCATACGAGCATAAGCCATACAAACCAAAACTATAAAACAACCCTAACATAAAATACAAACACTTGCCCAACAATCAATAATAAAGAAATAAGCTTCTTATAAAATTTCGAGACTAGATAACACTATAAATAACTAAAATTACTGAATCTAAAAAAAAAATACTTATTTCATTAAAGACTAGAGAAAAACCTAAGTACTAAAATAAACTATAGAAACAAATACTACAAATAAAACACTTTATCAAAAACAACCTCAAACGAGCAACATAAGAATAATCAAAGATAAATTATATGTCTAGGTTTTACATACATCCAGGATTGTGTATATTATAAAGCATCTCTCGGCGTCATCATACTGATCAGAAAACAAGTCAGGGATATTGGAGAAGTTGTGTGTGTCTCTCAGGTGTTGTGTGAAGGTGCAGTGCTGTACTACATGTACTTCTGTTTGAATTTGACCGCAGACACACAGTCTTTCTTCTAGAGGCAACCTTCCTCGTCCCCTTCTGTTCCATCTTCCCTCTTCCACTGCCAGGGAGTGTGCGGACACACGGAACCGCGTGAACGCCACTCGGTGGTGTTCACTCACATGGGTCTTGGCCTCGTATACAGAATGGACAGATAAACTTGGGTTTATTTCTTTGTATGTTATGCGTTTTGAGGAGGTTGAGTTAATAATATTTGCCTTCAGTTCCCTAAATCCTTCTTCTATGTCATCGGTTACAGTGTGCAACAAGTTATCAATGTATGTCCGAGTCTGATACTGGTTCTCCCTGACAATTTTGATTGATAAAACTAATGGGTCGTCCTCCATTCTTTTACATATAGAGAAGAGATGATGTTGCAAAAGTAAAGTTGGTGGTCATGAAGGAGGCTGTGGTTTGTGTTCACCCTAACACTCATATCCCTCTCTTTAGCATAAAATGTGTGCTCGGTAAAAATCCCTCACCAACACAGGCTGACTGACTGACATTCTGCCCACCAGCTGGCTTTGTCGGAATCTCCCTCATGGCTCAAATGAATGATGTTCTTCTGTACAGGACACTATGTGGGGCCGTCTGGACACCCTGGTGGTGGACACTCCCCCAGGCACCAGTGACGAGCACCTCACCATCGTCCGCCTGCTGGCCACAACGCGGCCCAGTGGTGCTGTGGTGCTGACCTCCCCACAGCGGCTGGCAGCAGGTGTGTTGGTGGCCTTGACCAAAGACTGCTGTATACTGGACTTGCTTCTCAGTTTGGGCTATTTTCAGTGGAAGTCAATGCCGCGATTTCTGACATTTTCGAACATCACTCTCATTTCCCTTCTAACAGAGGTAACAACTTCATTTTTCAAAGATAACTTTATTTGGCAATGGTATACAGTAGTCTTTGCCTTGACTCAACCTTAGGGGTGAGAGGGTGTGTAGAGGCAGTAAAGACATGAGGCAGCCAATGGTGTAATGCATCCTCATATTTACTAAATGGTTGAGTTCTGTCATTAACCAAAGCCATCAATGTTAAGTGTACAATGTAACAGGAATAGGAACTACCACGTGTAGGTCTCATTGCCTCTTGTAGCTTCCTTATTTTTTTATGTTCTTATGTTCTTATGTAACTGAGGTGTAGGCAGATGTGTTATTTCCATGGTGGTGCTTGAAGATGTGCTTTCCATGATGTTTCTCTTGACTTGATAAGTGGCCATGTTACGACTCAATCGTGGCTTGAAAATGCTCCCTCTTCGCTGGAAACATGCATTACATGATTATACCAAAACCCTGAGTCACTGCCATTGGACTGACTAAGATATTGGTGGTTGGTTAAATGAGTGTATCACAACAACCTCTCTGCTGGAATGGTCTACAGATGCTCCAGGAATTAATGCCATACGTATCAAGCTTAATTACCCTAACTACTATTATTTTCCAGGAGTGGTGAGCAGGGAGATCAGATTCTGCCAGAAGATGAACATTCCAGTCCTGGGGATCATTGAGAACATGTCTGGCTTCTGTTGTCCCTGTTGCTCGGTGAGTTCAAACCAAGGATAGCAAGGAAGAGTATTGCTCTGTGTAAACCTTGATGTTGTTTTGCTTCCTCTGTGTCAAGGGTTGTGGGTGCTATAAGGTCGTATGGGGCTGGTGTTATAGCTTCACAGGGTCTGGTTAGAGGCTGCAAGACTCATTTCTGATTCTTCTGAGAACTTTTACTCCTATACATATTGTTTCCCACATTCCCACAACATAAAATGTTCACCTTAAAAATCCACTTTGTACATTTTTCCAGTTTTTTGCAGCTGGGCACTGCAGCCTTGTATTATGGGAGAAAAGGACAAATATTTGATTTGATAACATCAGATTTTGCGAGATTGTGCATACTATCTTTTTTATCAATATTGATATTTTTTATTTCATGTAGTTCATAATTAACATATGGTGGTGATGTTTATAATGACGATGCAAAGCACATCGTTATCAGTGCATATTTCAAAAGATAAGTTTCATATTTCCATGGAAGAGTCCTGGTTTGTGTACTTGACGGCAATCTTGTGGACAGATGGTATAATCTACATGGACTACATGGACAGGTGCTTCTTGCCCATCAAATCCCTTGCTTTGTTTTATCAGCTGTAATCTTTCACACATTCAGGAGGTGAGCGAGGTGTTCCCTGGCGGGGCGGGAGCACACTTGGCGGAGAAGTACCAGGTGCCCCTCCTGGGTACCCTGCCCCTGCACCTGGGTCTGGCAGAGGCTGGGGTTAGCTCTGCGTGGCGAGACTCTCCCGTGGCCGAGGCAGTGATGGATGTGGTGGCGAAGATCAAGGAGAAGCTATAGGCTCAAACAGTCTACCTAACTCTCCCATGAGGTGTGGGCATTCAGGTACAAATTAAGAAACTTGAAAAATACCATAAATCGTATTCAATATTTCTATTCCTATATAGACATTTCTCAGAGATGTGTAGATTGAACTTGTTGGCATGCATAGAATCTTAAAGTGTAATTTTACATTACTTTTATGAAGAATTTATAATACTAAAGGAGTATATTCATATGCACTCCTAATAAGTTTAGGATAAATTAATTTGTTTTAGTCCATTTTTTCAATCATTGTTCATAATTTCATCCCTTTTGTCATTCTTTCACTCCTTGTAAAAGCAACTTTGGGTGTTTCTACCACGGACAAAGATGGAGCAAGGAATTCCATTTTTTTCTCTCTCAGCAGTCTATTTTTTTATAAACCATTCCTGCCATGACCTCATAAAAACATGACAGCCAAAAATGACGTGAGTAGATTGTGGCCCTCGATGGACTAAGCAGTGCAGGAATGCCTGTTTCCCTCTCTCACAGGTCATGTCACGCTTTATGACCTTGGCATCAAACTATTGTCAGGAGCAGTGTGGCATTAGGCTGAAGGGACAGAGAAGGTGAATAGATTTACTAAGAATAGTTTTGCTCCGATGTCATGATAAAAAATATGGAAACAGATGAATAATTTAAGTAATTATAGTTTATTATTAAACAACTTGTTCTTCAGTCTTCCTCATACATGTGCAGCAACATTAAAATAAGTAGCTAAGAAAATATATATGAATTAAAAGTAGAGTTCCTTCTGCTTGTTCTTCAGTTCAGTTAAGTTGTGGGTCGGGAGTCTGGCTTTTTTTATTGGCACTCCCTGATGTTTCTATTCTTGCTGTCTAGGTCTTTAGTTAGTTGTCTTCTCTTATTCTGTCTTAATTTCTTTCTCTTCTTTTCCCTGGTCGTCCAAAAACTGTTGATTGTTCTTTTTGCTTCTTCCACATTCCCATCTCCAAACAAATACTCCCCCACACTATCCTTCTTGTTTTGTAGGAAAGAAAGGGTCCTTTACTCTTGTCTCTGGCAGTTACTTTTCATGACATGCAGGGTATATGCATAGGTGGGCGCGATAACGAAAAAATTATCACGATAACCGATAAATCGATAACGATAACCTTATCGTCGATAACCGATAATCGATAACTGGCGATAAATTTATCACCCGATAAGGCGATAACCGATAAATCCAAAATTCCGATACTAGCGATAACGATATTGATATTTTAAATAAAAAATCTTAAATGCTATCAGTAAACTGTTAGAAAACCTTTCATTTACCTTTTAGATAAATAGATAGCACCAATTAAAGAATAGCACCGAATAGTACATACTACATTCATATACACATACACAAAAAATTAGAACGGAAGAAGCACGGGAACATAGGGAAAAAATCATCAAAGAACACGTAAAACCGGGAGTGCGCAGGAGCAACACCTCCCCGTCCGACAGTTGGTGAGAGACTGAAGCTGAGCGAACATTTTGAGAAGACGTCAAGACGGTTAGCTGGGTTTAGACCGTTGATCGGTTCCCAGCTCGGACCTACCTATTTCTGCCTCCAAGGCATGCACGGCTCGCCCCTGTGCTAAACTGGAACCAAAAAATGAAATTATCGATTAGCGGTAGTTTGGAACCAAAAGTATCGGCAATACCGATGAATCGATAACGCGGGAATTTTTTTTATCGGATAACCGATAACCCGATATCGTTATCGCGATAACGCCCACCTATGGGTATATGGAGACATGGCAACTTACACTTACATATAAAAACACATGTCCTGTATTCCCAAGTGGAGACCCAGTGCAGTGCAACCTCAGTGTTCCATGACAGAGTGAACATAAGAACATAAGAAAATAAGGAAGCTACAAGAGGCCGAGACCTACACGTGGTAGTTCCTGTTAAGAGTGCATCGTTTATCTCTTATTTTCTTTACCATACAGTGCACAGAGGATTGAATACTATATTGCTTGTACTTGTAAATCAGTCATTATTGTAATTTAGGAAAAGGAAACTGTTACATTGGTCTTTCTTGTGATCAACACATGTCTGCTTTTCATCTATTCGGGTACAACTGAATAGACCAACGTTACATGAATCATTTATGTGGTAAAGAGGTATAGTTGTGAAAAGCAGAAAGGTCAAAAAAGAAAAAGAAAAAGACTTCTTGGAAATCCATTGAATTAAAAAAAAAAAGGATATTAACAAACAAAATAATGTATATAAACTATTTTATTATCGGTTCTGTTCTAGTTCTACGCCCTCCTACGGCTCAAAAGTTAAAATTAAGTTAATGTTTAAGATTAACCATATAAATTTCATATGTACATTCACATTATGAATTATTCACATAATTCTAAACATTTCTTCTGCAATTACAAACGAATTATATGAATTGCCGCAAAACATGCTAGTTCATGCCTATAAAGAAAGTTATTCTGCACTTTATTGAAGGTACTGTAATGTTAAAACTAATTGGCTGTAAGCTTGGAAATATGTGAAATGAGTCATCCCTTGATATATACATACTCACATTTGGAAGACAAAATTCAAGATGCAGCAACACAATAATTGAAAAGGTAACGGTAGAGAGGTGGAAGAGGACGTGAGATTACTGTTGTATTTATGCAGTTACAGAAATTCATGTAAGAATACATAACCATTATCAAAAAGGTATGTTCATAAATCTATCAAAAGGTTTACAGATTTATAAAACTGCTAATAGGCAGTGGCTACTGTATTCCCTGAGCACGTTGACACAGGACCATTGTGTCGGCCTTTAAAGCTACATGGCGGTGTGCAGGACCCCAGACACCCTCAATAGATGTGCTGGTAGATCTCCTGGATGGGCGTTCTCTTGTACCAGTGGGAGATGAGGTGGAAGGCGATGGCCCCGGGGGGTGGCACAAACAGCTCCCCTGATGGGTTGCCTCGCAGCCGCAGGTGGGGGTTGGCGTCTATCCTGGCCAGGGCCGCCTTCACCTCCTCCCGGGAGAACCAGCGGGCGTCCTGCAGCTCCTTCTTATCTATGACAAGCTGCAACGGCATCAAACGAAAGAATATTTGAAAACACAAACTTCGACAATTACACTTCTCACTGTTTTTAACTCATTGATTCAATTTCACATTCTAATGCAGTGTATCAAGAGGGTTTAAACCTACACAGAAAATATATTATGCACTGAAATAGGCAGTACAACCAGTAACCTAGCCATACAAACCTAGAAATTTAGTACAACCTACTTCAATTACTTACTTGAAATCAGTAATTCCAATGACTCAATTTATCAACAAGGACAGCTGTGCACCATCAATCTTATAAACTGTTTCCATCTAAAGCATCAAGGGTTGTTGTGCTTCCTGTACGTACTACCTACCATTCCATACTTAGTCACTAAATCTTCATATCTTAACACCTGGTCAGTCTGGTGTATATTAATTTCCAATCACTAGAGTTATCAAAAATATAGTAAGTAGGCTGAATGTTAATGAATGTCTGTAGGATGAATGAATGAATGTAGGCTGAATGTCTAAAAGAATGAATAAATGGATGTAGAATGAATGTAGGCTGAATGTCTAAAAGTTGCAGTTGTCTGTTTATCAGCTTACCAGCTGTTTTTCCACCTCAGCAAAGCAGCCCGTCATGAGGGAGCCAGGGAAGGGCCAGTGCTGGGAGGCAATGTACCGCACCTGCGACACCTCGATGCCCACCTCCTCAGCCACCTCCCGACGTACTGTCTCTTCCAAGCTCTCTCCTGGAACACAACAAGGTAAACATCAATGCTTCACTTCTGCTGCCTCTGTACAGTTGCAGTCAGATTTCCTTCACTTCTGTAGACAAACACAACCCCCCGAGCACGTTCAAGGGTCACTCGGCTGCCTCACCTACGTCCGAGAAGCCAGCAATGCAGGAGTACATTCCCTGAGGGTGGCGAGGCTGCCGCACCAGGACGATGTGTTGGTGCTCCGGGTCAGTCACCACCACGATGCCTACCGGGGCAGAGCTTGGGTAGTGGGTCAGGTGACAGCTGGTGCACTTGCGGGAGTAACCTGGCGTGGACACAGGAGGTCAAGGAGCAGCTGGTGTGCACAGCAGGAGGGGGAGGTAAAAGAGAGTTATATATCACTGCTGCTTGCTATCAATTATAGTACAAATGTAATGTTCTGTATGCTGTTATTACATACTTTATCCTATGAAATTTAGAAATTCATTCAATATATCTTGTACACTGGTGCCTCTGCATCTGCAAAGCCATGATTTGTAAGACAAACAAGATATGTATATGCATGGATAAACTATCTTGATAATATTTCTGTTATGGCCATTCTTTGCAAAGTCCTCCTCACAGGGTATTGTAACAGTAACGATAATGATGATGAAGACTACTTTATCTAGTCAAGTGTAATTTGTCAGCACATGGAAGTGTTGTAGAGCCAGGCAGCCACCCACCTGCAGCGTTCCTGTTGGTTGGGGCGCCACACTTGCCACAGAATGCATTGTTTTTGTTCCACATGAGACACAGTTGGCCCGGGACAGTGTGTGAGCCTCCTGCCAGCTCACCATGAACAGCCCCAGCCGCAGATCTGTGAAGATGCCTCCTGTCACATCCTCCAGCTTCTCCTTCTCATATGAAGGCAGCCTCCCAACCTAAGGGAAAAGTAATGCTGCTGCTCTTTAAGGCTCTTTAATAGTATTTTTCAGAATTACTTTATATTTTATATAAATGAGATTATATACTGTATATATAATTCTAGGGTTTGCAATCAATGCAAGTCATGTAAGATTTAGATATACATAGTCAAACAGGAATCACTGACTCTCTTCTAGTATTTGATATTAGCATCAATATTTTGTACAGTCTAAAAATTAAGTATACACAATGGAAAGAATATATAAGATGTATAATGGATGTTTTGTGGAGTAAATAATGAAGCACAAGTTACCTGCACACTGTACCTTGGCTCGCCCTCCTCCGAGACATCCAGTAACACAAAGGAACTCAATATCTCAGGATAAAACTTCGTCAGTTCTGAAACAAAAAACTCAAATTTCCATAACACTGTAGTAATTATGTACTTTAATATTGATAAACAGATAAAAAATGTGATAAGAATTTAGATTAAATTCCAGGAAACTGCAGAAGTACAGTAGAATGCAATAATGTATCATCAGGTATGTAGCATTATTGTGTTGCTGCAGAGGTGTACAAGGTTGCAGTGAGCACCTGGATAAGTGAGCCACACGATGGTCTCCTCCGTGTTGGCCTTGTCCACGCGCAGCAGAGGTTTGCTGTTGTAGTACAGGAGGAACTTGCCATCAGGGATCAAGGAGGAACACAGTGTTTCATGCTCCTTGAGTTGCTGTGGAAAATGGAACATAAAAACATAAGAAAATAAGGAAGCTACAAGAGGCTGTGAGACCTACACAAATAGAGACCTTAAGTAATCAATGGTAGTTCCTGTAGTTCCTGGAAGTGTAGAAAGTCACAGGTATAAGAAGTTCTCATTATGAAAACATTCCCTGTGGCTATGAATCTCTAAGCTTGAATAAAAGGTGAAGCAATCAAAGGAAAGGTCACCAAAAGTTTGCGTGACCTTTTCAGAAGTGATGGTCATCTTATGCTTCTTGCAATATGAATGTCAGGCAAATGTCTTCTGCTTAAATGTATGATTTTTTTTACAAGGCTGATGCTGAAATGGATTCTCAACAATTTATATGTACTATTGAAATGAAGCTGAGGACCAAATTCGTGTTCATCCATTTCAGGCAGATAGTACATTTACAGTGCCATAGACCACTGTATACCTGGACTGCGCACGGAATATCGGCCTGTCGCACAAGGGGCTGAAGTCGGAGGGCCGCTCGGATTCATATATATATATACGGATCATATAGACTGGTTTATCAGTATATATGATATACTGTAATCTTCGTAAATGTTTGTTCTATAATATTATCAAATAAAAAACAGTAAAACACGCTAAAGAAATGCCATTACGAGACTCTGAAGAAATATGCATGAACTTAATATTCACTTCAACTCTTCGCCATTTAAAACTTTGTGAGTCAACTTTTATCATGAAGGGTATCAATAGAAGCGCAATTTTATTAGCTTTCCATTGCTATATTTCGTTATCTGATGAATTAATTAGAACCAAGCATATATTAGCGTTAACTAAATAAATAAAATCATCAATCGGGTAATTTTCCTGATTGATGATGTTATTTATTTAGTCAACGCTAATTTATACACGGTACTAATTCATTTATCAGAAAACGAAATATATAAGTAAATATTACTCTTTTAATTTGACCTTTATTTTCTCAAGTCAGAAATTCATTAAGGTCAAACAGTTGTTAACTAGACTGGAGTTCTAACCTTTAGTCTTTATGTTTGCACTGCAACTGATAAATTGAGTGTTTTGCTTTCATTCAGCCCACCCTCCACATAGGTACCTAGGCTAGTTTTGTGGGCATATGCTAGGGTAGGGACTAAGCCATGAATCCTCTCCTTTTAACCCGTAAACTGCGGATACCTGTGTGACAATATCTCTGTGTACGCGGGACTTTTGCCAGAATTCTTATAGTCGCTAAACAAACTTGAATGTGTATCAATGTATTCGCCATATATTTGTGCAACCGCTAAAAAAATTTTTTTTTTTGCTGGTCTTGTGGTTATTCTATGATTGTACTTGCAAGATGAAGAGCGTTGAGGTTTATGGAATCCATAGTACAGCTCGTTCACAGAAAACAGGCCGCAAGGGTCTTCCCCTCTAATCTCTTTGCCCGCGATAGAGAGAGACCTGTCAGCACCTTCACCTTCCATGCTGGTCACTGGGTCACTGAGCCTATGCGTGACCCCTGGGTCATTCTCAGGTAAAGTAGAGTTGCCAGATTTCACCGGCCGAAAAATTAGCCCACCTTTTTGAATTTGGCGGCCGCCCAATTGGGCATACTCGTGTTTTCTTAGTATGTGACCAAATGGGCATAGCCGCGCTTTACGGGTTAACCAATATCAAATGGAGATATGAAAACTTATTTAAAAGATCATGTAAAATATTTGGAAGTTGATCTCTTGAGAAAAGGTAATTAAATTAATGAGAGACCTTTGTTAGTCTCCATTTGATTTAATAAGTTATGGAAAGACACATTAACAACATCAAAGTGGAATTATGCAGGATGAAACCTGTTTCTTTCAGCTAAGATGGACTAGGAATCTGATCAGCATTCCATTGCAAGTGTGTCTGGCACATCACAACCACACACAAAAAGAAATGAAACAAAGGCATAAATACAGACCATCACATCTATGAATCCAATGCCTTCTATTACTTGCTATGAGAGAAAGCAATTAGTCTGGTAAGTGTAGATTTACGTTATGACTTATATTATACTTATTATTATGACTTATATTATTATAGATGGATATTTATTGACCACAAATTTAGCACAAATATGAGTATAACAGGTCATTGGTATAACAAATAATTACTGTTACTTTTCCAAGGGTGATACTGATATGCAGTAGACAAGTAGACATGTACATACGTGTACCCGCATAATTTAGTGGAGTTAGTGAATATGTATTTCTAAAGCTTACCCTACTACTTTTTTTATTGAAGGAATACTACACCTTTTCACTCAAATTAAAACAACTGAACTTCAAATCAAAACAACTGAATTTCAAATTATAACAAGTGAATCTCAAATTAAAACAACTGAAGTTTAAATTAAAACAACTGAAGTTTGAATTAAAACAACTGAAGTTTAAATTAAAACAACTGAATTTTATATTAAAACAACTGCAGTTTAAATTAAAATAAATGAACTTCAAATAAAAATAACCACTTCAAATTAAAATAATTGAATTCCAAATTAAAAGAAAAAAATCATTATGTATTATATTTTGAAATTCATTGTTTTATTTTGAAGTTCTGTTGTTCTGATTTGAGAGTGAAAAGGTGTATTATGAAAATCCCCAGAAAAGTAACATATTTCTTCCTGCAAACTTTTTCTTATCTTTACCAAAGTGCTGCCAGCAAAGGGAAGAGAGGGAAAAAAATATTTATGAAAAGATATACCATTCTTTTAAATATTTTTACACAGCATACTACATAGATAAAGTAACACAGGATGAAGTAACGTATAGCTATTCCGTGTATGTTAGTACATATACTGTAGTTTTATACAAAAGAAAACAAAAATAACATTTTTGGCACTCAAAAAATTTTGGTACTCAATTTTTTTGCCACTCAAAAATTTGTTGGCACTCAAAAAAATTGGCACTCAAAAACATTTTGGCACTAAAATTTTGTTGGCACTCGAAAATGTTTGGCACTCAAAACTTTTTGACAAAACTTTTTTGGCATAAATTTTTAGCACTAAAATTTTTGCCACAAAAAATTTTGGCACTTAAAATTTTTTGACAAAATTTTAGGCACTCAATTTGTTGGCACTCAAAAAATTTTGGAAAGTAAAATTGTTTGGCACAATTTTTTTTGGCAAACACAAAAATTTGGCACGAAACTTTTTGGCACTCAAAAGAAATTGGCACTAAATTTTTGGCACTCAAATTTTTTGGCACTCAAATTTTTTTGGCACTCAAAATTTTGGGCACTCAAATTTTTTTGGTACTCAATTTTTTTTGGCACTCAAATTTTATCAGCACTCAAAATATTTTGGCACTCAAATTTTTTTGGCACAAAAAATTTGGTACTCAAAACATTTTTGGCACTCATCTTTTTTGGGCATTTTATAGCTAGCGAGTGAGGGAGGGTTTCATGTGAGTTGCTGGAAATGACATACAAGAAATAAGATCAGAGCTGTGAGCACAAATAGAGACCTTACGTAATCAATGGTAGTTCCTGTAGTTCCTGGAAGTGTAGAAAGTCACAGGTATAAGAAGTTCTCATTATGAAAATATTCCCTGTGGCTATGAATCTCTAAGCTTGAATAAAAGGTGAAGCAATCAAAGGAAAGGTCACCAAAAGTTTGCGTGACCTTTTCAGAAGTGATGGTCATCTTATGCTTCTTGCAATATGAATGTCAGGCAAATGTCTTCTGCTTAAATGTATGATTTTTTTTACAAGGCTGATGCTGAAATGGATTCTCAACAATTTATATGTACTATTGAAATGAAGCTGAGGACCAAATTCGTGTTCATCCATTTCAGGCAGATAGTACATTTACAGTGCCATAGACCACTGTATACCTGGACTGCGCACGGAATATCGGCCTGTCACACAAGGGGCTGAAGTCGGAGGGCCGCTCGGATTCATATATATATATATATACGGATCATATAGACTGGTTTATCAGTATATATGATATACTGTAATCTTCGTAAATGTTTGTTCTATAATATTATCAAATAAAAAACAGTAAAACACGCTAAAGAAATGCCATTACGAGACTGAAGAAATATGCATTCACTTCAACTCTTCGCCATTTAAAACTTTGGGAGTCAACTTTTATCATGAAGGGTATCAATAGAAGCGCAATTTTATTAGCTTTCCATTGCTATATTTTGTTATCTGATAAATTAATTAGAACCAAGCATAAATTAGCGTTAACTAAATAAATAAAATCATCAATCGGGTAATTTTCCCGATTGATGATGTTATTTATTTAGTCAACGCTAATTTATACACGGTACTAATTTATTGATCAGAAAACGAAATATATAAGTAAATAAATAACATCATCAATCGGGAAAATTACCCGATTGATGATTTTATTTATTTATTTAACGCTAATTTATACCCCACACAATGACCTAAATTTGAGAGCTAAAAATGTAACTTGTTTTCTTTTGTATAACTACAGTATGTGTACTAACATACACGGAATAGCTATACGTTACTTCATCCTGTGTTGCTATCTATGTAGTATGCTGTGTAAAAATATTTAAAAGAATTGTTTATCTTTTCATAAACAATTTTTTCCCTCTCTTCCCTTTGCTGGCAGCACTAGTAAAGATAAGAAAAAGTTTGCAGGAAGAAATATGTTACTTTTCTGGGGGTTTTCATAATTCACCTTTTCACTCTCAAATTAGAACAACAGAACTTCAAAATAAAACTAATGAATTTCAAAATATAATAATGAATTTTTTCTTTTAATTTGAAATTAAATTATTTCAATTTGAAGTTCAGTTATTTTAATTTGAAGTTCAGTTATTTTAATTTAAGCTTCAGTTGTTTTAATATAAACTTCAGTTGTTTTAATATAAACTTCAGTTGTTTTAATTTAAACTTCAGTTGTTTTAATTTGAGATTCACTTGTTTTAATTTGAAGTTGTTATTTTAATTTAAACCAGTTGTTTTAATTTGAGATTCACTTGTTTTAATTTGAAGTTCAGTTGTTTTAACTTGAGAGTGAAAAGGTGTAGATAACTTTTGAGGAGCCTTACTTATACTATATTTGTCCTGTTACAAAAATTATGGTAAAAAATATACCATATCCCATCCAAAAATACCCATTTCCCGCGGGTTCCCTGTGACAGTAGTGATGTGGATGGGGTAAGCTTTCCATTACTTACAACTTCATGTTATAGTTGCAGGACTTATTGGTCATGTGACTTTTATATGCAGGCGAAAAATATCGTTTTGGAACCGTGGACCTTAACTCCAGAATTACCCCAAATGTATTGTCTTGGATAGAGGTTATCTTTCAGGCGTATTACCCTTGCTCTAAACCAACTATTCATGGATGCTACTTTCAACCAAAACTCCCTATTGACCAATACTCTCCTGACATAACTGTGGGGGCTGCGCCCACCCTTCTAGATAACTAACCTAACTTCACTGGGGTGGGCGTGGTTTCGCCCCCCCCCCACACACCCCTTGTTATTTTTAATTTCCGACAGCTGTTGTAGGGGTTAGAAATACTCCTTACGATGAGAACGAAACGTTCAGGATACTTAAAACCACTGATCGTGTATTGGTTTAAACTACACTTATACCTAAAAATAATATAATTATGACTACTACCATTAAAGTTTCAAAGGGAAGAGGCAATCCTTACGAGCTTGATCTATGCCTTGCCCATCCCTCAGGGGCTAAATTTCGCTAGTGGGCTTTCACCGGGAAATGGGGTTCAAAATACTCAGAATCAAGAAATCTACACGATGATGTAGGTAAGAATCCTAGGAGTTTTGAAAGTCCAATGCCGAACTAATACCCACCCTTGTAAGTCCCAGGCAAGGTGTTGCTACCAGTACATTACACTCGTTATCTGAGCACTGACACAGACACACTCCTTCCGTGCCTGCAGTAGTGACCTGTATGACCGAGGTACTTGCAATACCCGAGTACAGACACGCCTGTACCTGTAGAAGGGACATGTATGGTTACCTGAGTACACCTGTGTGAGTACAGACATGCTTGCCGTACCTGTAAGAAGCGTACTCTCTCCACGTAGCTGATGTCCCTGCGTTGTAGCCGTGATGACAGCCTCAGGGGCGGGGCAAGGCGTCGTAATAAAGGTAATATGGACATTTTACTGTTCAGACTGCAGACCACACCAGTGTACACTTTGGTTAGTAGGCTAGTGGTGATCCGTTCCCAAGGCTAACTAATTTTTTTTATAGTGCTCCCTTGAATCACTCACTTCCTATGAAAATTTTCTAGTGTGAATCTTTCTTTTGGCCTTCAAGTATTATATAACAGTCAAGGATACATCACTACAGCATGATGAAACTAGTGAATGCCGTTTATCAGAAGTAATTCGGAATAAGGCAGGTTTAGAAAAGTAGTCTGCACACGATGAAATGTGAGAAACAGCGTTGATTTGTTGAAGAGGGGGTTCCCTTTCCCACAAAAAACGTTGGGAAAGTAGTAAAAAGGGGTTTATAAGGGCCGTTCTTTAAATTTTAGGGTAACGCCAAAAGGGGGGAAGGGGGCATGGGGGAAGTGGATGGGACGGGGGGGGGAAGGGGGCAGGTAAAAGTTTTTATGTGGGGAAAAGGGGGGGGGAAGGGGGCAGGGGAAGTGTTATGTGGGGACAGGGGGGGGAAAAGGGGGATGGTGAAGTGTTATGTGTGACAGGGGGGGGGAAGGGGGGAAATGGTGAAGGGTTATGTGTGACAGGGGGGGGGAGGGGGGAAATGGTGAAGTTTTATGTGGGGGACAGTGGGGGGAGGGGGGCTTTGGGGGAAGTGTTAGGTTGACAGTGGGGGGAAGGGGGCAGGGGGAAAAGTTTTTATGTGGACAGGGGGGGGGGGAGGCAGGGTGAAGTGTATGGGGGGACAGTGGGGGGGGGGGGGGGGCTGGTGAAGGTAGTGGACGGTGGGGGGGGGGGGGGGGCTGGTGAAGTGTTATGGTGACAGGGGGGGGAAGGGGGGAAATGGTGAAGTTTTATGTGGGGCCCGGGGGGGGAAAGGGGGGCATGGTGAATTTGTTATGTGGGGACCGGGGGGGGGAGGGGGGAAATGGTGAAGTTTTTTATGGGGACAGGGGGGGGGAGGGGGGCAGGGTGAAGTGTTATGGGGGGCAGTGGGGGGAAGGGGGAAAGGGGTGAAGGTTTGTTTTACAGTGGGGGGCGGGGATGGGGAAAAATTAAAGGGTTTTTATGTGTGACAGTGGGGGGAGGGGGGCAGGGTTTGAAGTGTTATGTGGACAGGGGGGGGAAAGGGGGGAATGGGAATTGTTAGGGTTGTGACAGGGGGGGGAAAGGGGGGGCAGGGGTGAAGTTTTATGTGTGACAGGGGGGGGAAAGGGGGGGCTGGTGAAGGTTAGTGGACAGGGGGGGAGGGGGCATGGTGAAGTGTTAGTGTGACATGGGGGGGGGGGGGGGCAGGTGAAGGTTATGTGTGACAGTGGGGGGAAAAGGGGCAGGGTTTGAAGTGTTATGTGTGACAGTGGGGGGGGGGGGGGGAAGGTGAAGGTTAGTGTGACAGTGGGGGGAGGGGGGGGGGCATGGTGAAGTTTTATGTGTGACAGGGGGGGAGGGGGTTATGGTGAAGTTTTAGGTGACAGGGGGGGAGGGGGGTTATGGTGAAGTGTTTTTGGGGTGACAGTGGGGGGACGGGGGATGGTGAAGTTTTTAGGGTGACAGTGGGGGGGGGGGCCCTGGTAAAGGTTTTATTGTGGGGACAGGGGGGGGAGGGGGGTATGGTGAAGTGTTATTGTGAAAAGTGGGGGACGGGGGTGGTAAATGTTATGGTAAAAGTGGGGGGAGGGGGGAGGGTGAAGTGTTATTGTGACGGGGGGGAAAGGGGGGAAATGGTGAAGTGTTTATGTAGGGACAGTGGGGGGGGGGGGGGCGGGTTTAAAGGTTATGTGTGACAGGGGGGGGAAAGGGGGGGCATGGTAAAGGGGTTTTTATGTGTGACAGTGGGGGGGGGGGGGTTGGTAAAAGTTTTATGTGTGACAGGGGGGGGAAGGGGGAAATGGTGAAGTGTTATGGTGACAGGGGGGGAGGGGGGGCATGGTGAAGTTTTTATGTTTGACGGGGGGGGGGGAAGGGGGCATGGTGAAGTGTATGTTGACGGGGGGGGGACGGGGGCAGGGGAAAGGGTTTTTGTGTGACAGGGGGGGGGAAGGGGGGCCCATGGTAAAAGTTTTATGTGACAGGGGGGGGGAAGGGGGAATGGTGAAGTTTATTTTTGACAGTGGGGGGGGGGGGTTTATGGGAAGTTTAGGGGTGACAGTGGGGGGAGGGGGGTCAGGGTTTGAAGGGGTTATGTGTGACAGGGGGGGGAGGGGGGCCAGGGTTTGAAGTGTTATGTGTGACAGTGGGGGGGGGGGGGCATGGTGAAGTGTTATGTGGGGACAGTGGGGGGGGGGGGGAAATGGTGAAGTGTTATGGGGGGCAGTGGGGGGGGGGGGGTTTAGGGTGAAGTGTTATGGTGCAGTGGGGGGACGGGGGCAGGGTAAAAGGTTATGTGTAAACAGGGGGGGGGAGGGGGGCAGGTAAAGGGGTTTTATGTGTGACAGTGGGGGGAGGGGGGGGGGGTGAAGTGTTATGTGTGGACAGTGGGGGGAGGGGGGTTATGGTGAAGGTTATGTGGACAGGGGGGGGGGGGGGGTAGGGAAGTGTTAGGGTGACAGTGGGGGGGGGGGGCATGGTGAAGTGTTTTGGTGCCCGTGGGGGGAGGGGGGCATGGTGAAGTGTTATGTGGGGACAGGGGGGGGAGGGGGGCCCATGGTGAAGGGGTTATGTGTGACAGGGGGGGGAGGGGGGCATGGTGAAGTTTTATTGTGACATTTGGGGGGGAAGGGGGCATGGGAAGTGTTATGTGTGAAGGGGGGGGGAAGGGGGGCAGGGGAAAGTTTTATGGTGACAGGGGGGGGAGGGGGCAGGGGGAAAAGTGTAAGGTGTGACAGGGGGGGGGAAAGGGGGCATGGTAAAAGTTTATGTGTTGACAGGGGGGGAAAAAAGGGGGCATGGTAAAAGTGTTATGTTTTGGACAGGGGGGGGGGAAGGGGGGGAAGGGGGAAGTTTTATGTGTGACAGTGGGGGGGGGGGGGGGGCATGGTTAAAGGTTTTTTGTTGACAGGGGGGGAGGGGGGCATGGGGGAAGTTTTATGTGTGACATTTTGGGGGGAAAGGGGGGCATGGTGAAGTGTTATGTGGGGACATTTGGGGGGACGGGGGCCCATGGTGAAGTGTTTTTTTTTTGACAGGGGGGGGGGGGGGCCATGGTGAAGTTTTTATGTGTGCCCAGGGGGGGAGGGGGGCATGGTTAAAATTTAAATGTGTGACAGTGGGGGGAGGGGGGCAGGGTGAAGGGGTAAGTTTTGACAGGGGGGGGAAGGGGCATGGTGAAGTTTTATGGGGGACAGTGGGGGGGGGGGGGGGAGGGTTTAAAGTGTTATGTGTGACAGGGGGGGGGAAAGGGGGGGCATGGGGGGAAGTGTTATGTGGGGACAGTGGGGGGGGGGGCATGGTGAAGTTTTATGGTGACAGTGGGGGGAGGGGGCAGGGTGAAGGGTTATGTGGACAGGGGGGGGAAGGGGGGATGGTGAAGTTTATGCGTGACAGTGGGGGGAGGGGGGCAGGGGAAGGGGTTAGGGGGAAAACTGGGGGGAGGGGGCATGGTAAAAGTGTTATGTGGGGGAAAAGGTGGGGGGAGGGGCATGGTGAAGTGTTATGTGGGGCCCAGTGGGGGGAAGGGGGGCCATGGTGAAGTTATGTGTGACAGTGGGGGGGGGGGGGGGCCAGGGATGAAGTGTTATGTGTGACAGGGGGGGGGGGAAGGGGGGCATGGTGAAGTGTATTTTGTAAACAGTGGGGGGGGGGGGGCATGGTGAAGTTTTTGGTGTGACAGTGGGGGGAGGGGGCAGGGGTAAAGGTTTGTGTGACAGGGGGGGGAGGGGGCATGGTGAAGTGTTATGTTGTGCAGGGGGGGGGAAGGGGGCAGGGTTTAAAGGGTGTTATGTGGGACAGGGGGGGGGGGGGGCATGGGAAGTGTTATTGTGCCTGGGGGGGGGAGTTAGGGTAAAGTTTTATGGTGATAGGGGGGGGGGGGGGGGGCATGGTAAAGGGTTTTATTGGACGGGGGGGGGGGAGTTATGGTAAAAAGTTATGTGTGCCCGGGGGGGAAAAAGGGGGGCCCTGGGGGAAAGTTTTAAAGGTGGGACAGGGGGGGGAAAAGGGGTTTATGGTGAAGTGTTTTTGTGTGCCCAAGTGGGGGGAGGGGGGCTTTGGTGAAGTGTTATGTGTGACAGTGGGGGGGGGGGGGAAAATGGTGAAGTGTTAGGGGTTTTGACAGGGGGGGGAGGGGGGCAGGGTGAAGTGTAAGGTTTTGACGTGGGGGGAGGGGGGGGTTTATCCCGTTATGGTGAAGGTAATGGTGCCCATTTGGGGGGGGTTAGGGGGCATGGGGAAGTGTTATTGTGACAGTGGGGGGGAAGGGGGGCATGGTGAAGGTAATGGGTGACGGGGGGAAAAAGGGGGGGATGGTAAAAGGTTAGGGTGGACAGTGGGGGGAGGGGGTTATGGTGAAGTTTTATTGTGACAGTGGGGGGGGGGGTATGTTGAAGGGGTTATGGGGAAAGGGGGGGGGGAGGGGGGCAGGGTTGAAGGTTTTTTTAACAGGGGGGGGGAGGGGGCATGGTGAAGTGTTATTGTGACATTTGGGGGGGGGGGGGGCAGGGTTTGAAGTTTTATGTTTTGACAGGGGGGGGGGGGGGGCAGGTGAATTTGGTTTTATGTGGGGACAGTGGGGGGGGGGGGCAGGGTTTTAAGTGTTATTGGGGACAGTGGGGGGGAGGGGGATATGGTGAAGTTTTATGTGTGACAGTGGGGGGGGGGGGGGGCAGGGTTTAAAATTTTAAATGTGTGAGGGGGGGAAGGGGGGCAGGGGGGAAGTGTTTTTTGTGACAGTGGGGGGGAAGGGGGGGCATGGTGAAGTTTTATGTGTGACGTGGGGAGAGGGGGGTTTGGTGAAGGTTATTTTTGACAGGGGGGGGGAGGGGGATATGGGAATTTTTGGTGGGGAAAAGGGGGGGGGGAAAGGAGGGAAATGGGGGAAGTGTAAGGTGGACTGGGGGGGGGGGGGTATGGTAAAGGGTTTTATTTTGTGCCAGGGGGGGGGAGGGGGGAGGGTTTAAAGGGGTTAGGTTTTGACTGTGGGGGGGGGGGGGTTTTAAGGGTGAAGTGTTTTTGGTGCCCGGGGGGGGGAAATTGGGGGCAGGGTGAAGTGTTATGGGGGAAAAGGGGGGGAGGGGGGTAGGTAAAAGTTTTAGGGTGGGGGACAGTGGGGGGAGGGGGGGTTAGGGGTGAAGTGTTATGTGGGGACAGTGGGGGGAGGGGGGTTTTATGGTGAAGTGTTATTGGGGAAAGTGGGGGGGGGGGGGGGAAGGGTAAATTGTTAGTGTGACAGGGGGGGGGAGGGGGCATGGTGAAGTGTAATGTGGGGAAGTGGGGGGGGGGGGCAGGGTTAAGTTTTATTGTGGACAGTGGGGGGGGGGGGGCCCAGGGTGAATTTTTTTATTGTGACAGTGGGGGGAGGGGCATGGTGAAGGGGAAATGTGTGACGGGTGGGGGAGGGGGCTGGTGAAGTGTTATGTGTGACATTTGGGGGGGGGGGGCATGGTTGAAGTGTTATGTGGGGACAGTGGGGGGGGGGGGAAAAGGGGGTTGGGTATATTTTTGTATTTAAAAAAAAAAGGGAAAAACCTACTGATTGGGGGAGGGGGGGGGGTTTACAGTTTGGTGTTAATTTTAAAATTTTTCTAGGGGGGGGGGGTTTGGGGACATGTGCTTTCCCAAAGAAAAGGGGAGGGGGGATAAAAAATTACCCAAAAACATCGTTACGTAATTTTTGAATGGCCGTAATTCATGATAACGCCTCCGTGGTGTAGTGGCTAGTGCCTAGCTACGAATCTGCGGACCCTGGTTCGAATCCGGGGTAGGGCAAGTCGGCGGCCAGCTCACATGCTGTTCATCCTTCCTTTCGGGAATGGTTGATAAATGGATACCTGGGAAAGGGATTTTTTAAAAAAACCCGATGTTTTAAAAGTCCTGTGTCCCGGGCTTTAAAGGGTTCTCAAACCAAACACCCGGCCAAAGGCTAATGCGCGGAGATGAGCAACCCAAACCCCGTGCAGGGATGGTATGCCCCAAAACTTACATACTTACCTAAAGGGTTTTGTTTGAAGCATAGATTAAAAAAAAAAAAATATGATTCGTCTTTATCAGCTTGTCTTTTTCAATGACAAATTAAACCTTGCAGTTTGTGATTTGTGTGGTGTTATCAGTGGTGGAATATGCATTTTAGCAATTAAACTCATGTGTATTCTTTAAAGTTTACATAATACAGGTTGAAGGGTATACAAAGTTGGTTTACTAAAACTTAGGGTTACATATGTGAAAGTTTTTAAATTTTGGAACGTAGCTTATAATATATATTAACTATTGCTTACTTTATGTAGGCTAAACAGCAAACATAGTCAGATTATAGCAAGCTGTTTAATTATGAGAGGTGCATTTTAAAGGGCCCTGGGCCTTTAGGGGATTTGGTTTTTTAAAGGTATTTTTTATTCTTTATCCCCTTTTCGAGATATGTGGGGATTTGTGGTTTTATATAATCACTTTTTTGTGGGGGGTTAACGTCGGGTAAAACATCCCCGGTGTCACGGACCAGTCTCCGTGACACCAGTTTACGGAGTGCGTCAATCACCCTTTTGAAGTGGTCCCCGCGGTGCCCCGCCGATGATGTGTTCAGCCGTGAAGGCAAGGAGGGCCACTCCGCCCCCCACCAGCAGCAGGTAGAAGGCGCCCTGAAGGTGGCGCAGCACCAACACTTGCTGACGCTGACCCTCACTCTGTGGGTTGTACTCATCATCAGTCACAGACACATGGATGATTTCTTAACATACTGATAATAATAGTGGACGTCATCTACAAGAAAATGTAAGTTCAGAAATGTCTACTGATATGTAGGGAGCGAAAGTAACACATAGGAATGCCTGGAAAGAAGTGTAGTTCTTTAGTAGTGAGGTTTTAAATAGTGTTTTACACGTGCGGTTTCTGCCGCGACGAATAAATTTTTCTTCCTATCGCTTGGATGAGCAAATTTTTTGTCAGCCCTTCACACGTGCAGTTTCTTTGCGCAATTCAGATATACATTGAGTTCAATGGGACCAATGAAGACACACTGGTCTGGTACACAGCTGAGTGACAGGAAGCGGCAGAAACTGCTCGTCGCACTTCCAATTCAGCGGGAGAAACTGTTGCGGCAGAGGCCGTCTCAGGCCGCCCGTGTGAAGGTAAAAATGGAGGCATACGCTAAGCTGCACGTGGCCTCGGTGGTCATCTCCGTCGCATTATACCTTGAGTCTGTGATAGGTGATAACCTCAAGACACAGGGCTAATGTGACATCCGGGTTACCACAGTTACCTTCCCCGGGTTTCCCCAGGTATACCCATTTATCGATCAACCCCGAAATGAAGGATGTACAGCTGTTCGGGCTGCACGCTGACTGCCCTGGCCGGGATTCAAACCACGGCCCGCGGATTCGTAGCTAGGCACGCTAGCCAATACACCACGGAGGCGCATAAAAACTTGTGTGAAGGGCTGGAAAAAAAAGCACATCTATAGGGAGCGGGGAGACGTCGCGGAAGAAACACAAGTATGAAAGCAATCTTTAGAGGGGAACACTTCCAGCAATAATTAGAAATCCCAATGTTTTGATGATTCGTGGCATTGTTATATGGTATCATTATGTCCTCGCTCACTGCAGTTTGAAGGATCTTTTTACTTTTTTCGTCTCAATTCTTATGTATCAATTTTGTGGCCAAGGCGGCAGGACTCATCTTTTCCCTCTGAAAGTGAAATGTCTCTTTACACTGACTGTAGCGACACTACAGAAGTGCATGTGTGTACCGACCGTGCTTCCTCGATCATCGCCTCGGCCGTCCTGCTGCTGCCGCTGCTCCCGCCTGGTCCTGGCCAGGGAAGTCTGGAAGAGCTCCCTCAGCCAGTGGTCGATGAGCCCTGCCTCCCCCAGCAAACCAATGACTCGGTCCAGCGGCCCGAGGAACGGAGCATTTTTCCTGTAGAAGGTTCCAACCTATGAGTGTCATCGTTTATAAGTCATTTATTTGGATATGTCGCTGTTGTTGCGTGTCAACTCATAAAAGCCATTGTTCCCAAGCACTTCACACAAGACCTACCGCACGCCCCAGCCGCTTTGCCCCAAAAGGAGTTCCTCGTTGCCGATGTGGAACAGGTGGTGGCCGGCAGCGTCACTGTAGTGGACCGCCAACACCGTCTGGATGTAGTACTTCCAGGTGAAGAAGGCGTGACGGCCTCTCAACGCTTGCTGCAGCTGCTCATGCCGCGGCGTGACCTTCATTCAAGGGGGATTTTAGGTGAGAAATGGAGCAACTTATTAGGTATTAGCGGCGAATTGAACAAACGGTGAGCATGTCCAGGAGAGTGGCCAGAACTTATAGAATGAAATTATCCACGTGAGGGTGTCCAGATGAATATTGGGGGACAAGTCCGTGCGCTTGGTAGGCTATACAGGTAAAGCAAGAGAGAAAAACTTGAATCCTAAGTTGAGTATGATTGAATGAGGCATGGACCACTATATCTCTGGGCAGAGATGCTCGAAAGAGTTACGGGCCCGTAAGTACTCCCCTAAGGGACTTTTACCTCGTAGCGCCTCTAAGGGAGATGCTCAAACCATTTTTTCACTTGCTACGGGACCGCGAGGCTAAGGGTGGTCGGGAGCACCCTTAACTCCCTAAGGGAGTGAAATTTGAAGCGGCTAGACGTCAACAAACAATAAATTACAAGTTGTATCACTATACTTTATGTTTATTGTGTATTATAGAGCCATTTCATGCTTGCCTGTTTGAAATGTGATGTGTTTATTGCTTCATTGACTCCATATATATCATATTTAACATACAATACCTATAGTACTTGTAATAAATTCATATCAGGGCAAACCTATATATTAAATATATATATCGGTCGACTTCTTGAATCAAAACGTATAGTTCATCATACAAGTTTGGCCGCTATAATGATGCGGTGGTGGTGGTGGTATAAAATGTCTGACGTACAGGTGGCGACAGGTGGCGACACACGCACGTATACACACAAGCAAGGATATTATAAAGCTATACTATCCTTGCACACAAGTGTCACGTGTGTCACAGTGAGGTGTTAGCCCCCCCGTGTGTCTTGTCTGACCTAAAGAGCGAACGCGCAGTTCTCGTCCACTATAACAGAGTACCGCCAGGGCCACGGATACGGCATACGTACGTCGCGGGCCAGCAGTGGTCTATAATACTAATTTCGGGCACGCTAGACTCGAACCTATGATCAGCGCATCAAGGTATACCCTGGGTACGTCTCTGTAGTAATCAGTGGGAGAATATTACGCTGAAAGGCTAATGTGGCAGCTATGTATTATCGTAACATTCTGGCGATAGTGAGCTAAAATCGGCCCTATTTCGGAAATCAGCCAATCTTAGCTCAACACCGGCAAACATAGTTTTTAGGTTTAGGTTAAGTTATATTTAGGTCTGGTTTAGGTTAGGTAAGGTTTATGATAGGTTTGTGTTAAGTTTTGTAGAGTTATTTAGGTTAAATAAGCGTCCGCGGGACGATTTCCGAAAGAGGCCGATTTTAGCATAACAGCGGCATTTGAAGTCTCTTTAAATTTATTTATCGGGCTCCCTGACAGCTGAGAGCATGATGATTGGCTAGATAAAGCCGCGTCATGAAGGGCGCTGCTCTGTGATTGGTTAGCAGAATTTTCCCACACATATCCCTAGAATATCCCTATATTCCCCACCCAGAGGCCACCGATAACCATACGGGAGTGACGGCTCGGTACGAGCATCTCCCTCAGCCCACCCTCGAAAGGTTATTGTAGCCATACACTCGTAAGTTGTCCCTTACGAGGGATTTTCGAGCATCCCTGCCCTGGACTGTTCACGCGACAATGTTTTGAAATTGCCAGGCTGCATAGCAGCCTGCGGCCCGCCCGACAAAGAGATATAGTGGTCTATGGACTATCATATAGACTGGTTTATCAGTATATATGATATACTGTAATCTTCGTAAATGTTTGTTCTATAATATTATCAAATAAAAAATAGTAAAACACGCTAAAGAAATGCCATTACGAGACTCTGAAGAAATATGCATGAACTTAATATTCACTTCAACTCTTCGCCATTTAAAACTTTGCGAATCAACTTTTATCATGAAGGGTATCAATAGAAGCGCAATTTTATTAGCTTTCCATTGATATATTTAGTTTTCTGATAAATGAATTAGAACCATGCATAAATTAGCGTTAACTAAATAAATAAAATCATCAATCGGGTAATTTCCCGATTGATGATGTTATTTATTTACTTATATATTTAGTTTTCTGATAAATGAATTAGCACCATGTATAAATTAGCGTTAACTAAATAAATAACCTCATCAATCGGGAAAATTACCCGATTGATGATTTTATTTATTTATTTAACGCTAATTTATGCATGGTTCTAATTCATTTATCAGAAAACGAAATATATCAATGGAAAGCTAATACAATTGCGCTTCTATTGATACCCTTCATGATAAAAGTTGACTCGCAAAGTTTTAAATGGCGAAGAGTTGAAGTGAATGTTCATGCATATTTCTTCAGAGTCTCGTAATGGCATTTCTTTAGCGTGTTTTACTGTTTTTTATTTGATAATATTATAGAACAAACATTACGAAGATTACAGTATATCATATATATGATAACCAGTCTATATGATCCGTATATATATATATATGTATATATATATATATATATATATATATATATATATATATATATATATATATATATATATATATATATATATATATATATATATATGAATCCGAGCGGCCCTCCGACTTCAGGCCCTTGTGCAACAGGCCGATATTCCGTGCGCAGTCCAGATTTACAGTGGTCTATGAATGAAGATATTATTAGACATCGATAGGATAAAAGAGACACAGGAAAAACGAGGAGGAACCGAGGAAGGGAGGAGAAGATAGATGTAGCGGAAGTAGATGAAGGGGTTCAAATGAGGTCCAGGTAAAAATACTAAATGAGGAATATAGTAATCATGCACGTGCTGTGGAAGTCCAGTTACCTGCATGACATCGAACATTCGCTTCACCTCCGGGTTTGTGTTGAACTTGAACCAGTCCCAGCCCACCCCATAGCCGCCCTCCAGGCCCCACGACGTCCCACCCACCGCCCGGAGCTGCGCCAGGGTGTTGATGGGCGCTGGATTGCGAGGTGCCGTGAGGTATGCGATGAGAGACCCGCGGTACATAGCCACCATCACAACGCAAAACACCCACCACCATCCTGCTGCCACCTGCCATAACCATAAAGTCATCACTACCACCACCTGTACCCACTATACATGTCACCACTAACTTTCTTTCGTCACCATCACATGCAGAGTCATCCCTATCGCCCTCTTCCAAGCTCCCCTGCCTATACGAAGTGACCCCCAGCCCGCCTCTCTTACCCTAACAGGGAATGAGGTAGGGAGGACAGTGGGCGGGTTCACCAGCAGCATGCCCCACGAGGCCAGCAGAGAGGTGCCAAGACCCAAGCCACGCCCACTGCTCATCCAGGACCATGCCTTCTGCAACGCCCACAAGGTCACGCCCGCAGCTGTGGTCGCGCCCAGCAACATGACCCACACCTCTCCTGCCGGGGTGAGAACGCGTTATGCAGTGTGATAAATGATAATACATGCTGTGTATGTGCTTATTTGTACGTATTTCATGCCTATCTTTTGTGTACATGTATTTGTTACCATAAGTTAGCTGATAGTGTACTGTAAAGAACACTATACTATCATTCTCATTCTTCACCTCCTCCCCCCCCTCTCTCTCTCTCTCTCTACCTCCTCTCCCTTCCTCCTCCTCTCTCTCTCTCTCTCTCTCTCTCTCTCTCTCTCTCTCTCTCTCTCTCTCTCTAACACACCCGTAAAAGGTCGTACAGGCGCCAGGCTCTGCTGAAGGGGACCAGGTCGGCGGGTCACCATAACAAACGGCTCGAAGATATAAGCACGGGTGAAGTCGATGGCCATCTTCCTGGTGGCGGACCAGAAGAGGCGCAGTGAGAGGTCCGCCTCCTCCCGAAGCAGTTCCCCAACGATGCCATTCCAGCCCTGTCCAGGAACCCGCGCCCCCCACCGCCCATCCTTCGGCGCCCACACCTCGTACCTGCAGGTTAGTGGCGGATGACAGTGAACTTTTGTAATACTGATCGTCTCCTCCAATGATATATTTGCTAAGATAACACGTGCAGAAAGTACCACGTGTAGGTTTCACGGCCTCGTGTAGCTTCCTTATTTCCTTATGTTCGTAAGATCTTCTAAATGACCCCGCCTGTAATAAACATAGGAAAATTATTATCTAACGTCCCCCTCTCACACACACGCACGTACGTAAAGTTAAGTATAGCCGCCGCGGTGTCCAAGATACGAAAATCCAGGGAATCGCAGGGGATGAGTGCAGGGGTGAAGGTTGTGGTGGTGGTGTTGGTTGGAGGCTGTTCATAGCACACGTAAGGGTTGAGTTTCTTGGCCACAACCCGAAGCCTGTGTCCACCCATGTCCTCAGGCACGGCTTGAGAGAGAGAGAGAGAGAGAGAGAGAGAGAGAGAGATTTATCACTTTTTAAAGTTGTTTAGTTCAAGTAGACATGCAGACATATCAAGTCAAGATGAATGCCTAAAACAATCCACATCTTGAGGGCTCTGCTCACAAAATTCTTTGCCAAAACTTTGTGTTGAATATTCTCTCTCTCTCTCTCTCTCTCTCTCTCTCTCTCTCTCTCTCTCTCTCTCTCTCTCTCTCTCTCTTACTGGGAAAGAGTGCCGCCGTGCCCTCAAAGCTGCGAGAGTGCCAGTCGCCCACCGCCACCCACCCTGCACCGCCTCCATCACGGCAATAGTGGCACCTTCGACTCACCACCACCTCCTCCTCCTCCTCCTTGGGTTGACGTGCGGCGCGCATGGACAGGTGGATGGCGTGGGAAAGGCGTGGATGGGAAGGTGGCTGTGTTGTGTTACCTCCTACGACCACCACCCGCGTCTCCGGCGTTAGAGCGAGCCAGTCAAGCGCCCTGTGGAGAACAAGGTGAATGTAAAGATGGGGGCATACGCTATGCCGCGCGTGGCCCCGGTGCTCATCTCCGTCGCATTGGCCTTTGAGCCTGTGGTGGGTGCGAACCTGTTACCCCGCGACAGAGGTCTAGTGTGAGATCCGGGTTACCACAGTTACCTTCGCCAGGTTTCCCCAGTTACCCATTTATCAACCCCGAAAGGGAGGAAGAACAGCTGTTTTGGCTGGCCGCCGACTTGCCCTGGCCCAGATTCGAACCAGGGCCCTCAGATTCGTATAGCTAGGTGCGCCACCCACTACACCACGGAGAGCAAGGGCGGGGCGGAGGTTATAATTTCTCCTCTCTCTCTCTCTCTCTCTCTCTCTCTCTCTCTGTCTGTGTCTTGCCTCCAAATAGAAGTGTAGTCGGTAAAGTCAGAGGACGCGTTGCCGAGAGATAGAGGAGGACGAAGGTAGGTGGGGAACATTAGGAGGAGGGCCCGGCAGGTATGAGTTGAATCCCCACGAGTTAGGAGCTGCTTGAAGGAGGAGTGGGAGGGCGGTGTGTTAGATGCCGTGCCTCCCGTCACGCCCACGTAGGTACCCCCGTCGCTCCACACTTGTCTGAGGGAGGAGAAAGGAGGAGGAGGCGTCTGAAATCGGTCTGACGCTTTTAGCTCATTAAATAGAAGTATAATCTACGTCGGTTGGCAGCTCGCACGTTATGTTTGAGGTGAAGTCACTCGAAATGTAATTAATTTGTGGCTTAATGTGCGTGTGTGTGCGTGTGTGTGTGTGTGTGTGTGTCTGTGTCTGTGTGTGTGTGTGTGTCGTACGTACCTGACAAAGGCGCCGAAAGAGGTGTTGAGTGGCTCCTCTGTGACCACTGTTAGGTGACACCCGGCCAGGTACTGCTGGACCACCTGGGCCGCCACCCGCACCAGAGACTCGCCCGCCGCCCGCCGCCCCACCTGAAGGGCCGGGAAGGCGGAGGGTGGGACGGCGAGGCAGGCGTGTGCGAGGAACAGGCCGAGGCACCACAAGGACCTCCTGATGGAGAGAGAGAGAGAGAGAGAGAGAGAGAGAGAGAACTGAATATTAGATTGCATAAATTTCAATCATATATAGGTTGCTTGACCTCTCTTCACCTATAAAGCAACCGTCCTTCTATATTCTATTGGTGCCTTTATTCACAGTGCAATATAAATCTGGTAATATCAATAATAGTCTATATTCTCCGTTGAGTGTCAATAAGGGAGTGTGAAAGCCGAACGACTCTTGCATTAAATAGTTGGATGAGACAGCCGTGATGGGGGGTAGGTATGGGTTACTTATGCCCTTGGTTGCCTGCGTGTTTACTCTATACCTGTGAGGAGTGAAGAGGTTACCGAGCTGGGCCTCGGGAACTCCTGCCTTTTGCTGCACTGCCGACATTTTGCTACTTACTCCTTTATTCCTCGTGTTATATACCACACACACACATACACACACACACGCCATGATGGTCAAGTGGATAAAAGCATTGGCGCGCCATTCTGTGGTTAGCTGGTTCGAATCCTCACTGCTACTGGGGATTTTTCACTGACAGGATGGGCGGTTACTGTCCCCCTTGATCAAGGGGATTGGGTTGTGTGGTGTGTGAGGACCTTGCATTTCCCAAAGATCGGTAATAATGAGCTCCAAGCTCATTCCGGGAGGGTGAAACTGGCGATCGCGAGTCCGACTCGCGTGGACAAGACCATGGGTGAATAACATACACATCAATACCGATAGATTGATATTTCCATTATCACCAGAGATCAGTAAAACTTAAAAGAATGTAAAATAAATAAAAGTTGATTGCATCTCACCAGACGGAGAGGGAAAAAAAATCTCATTTAAATACAGATGAAGTCCGGTTCACAAAAACGAAACTTGTTAACGAGATATCAAATGTGGCAAAACATAGGCCAGTGTTTTACAAAAGGTGGTGGTGGTTGTTCTGCGTATGTGTGTGTATATTCCCGTAGACTACTATGGACTCGTACGGTATGTATTCAACCACGGTCTTGCCCACTACAACCATCACCACCACTATTACTATTATCACCAAATTATAAAAAAAAAAATACCACACAAAAATAAAAAAATGACCATGTAAGATAATAAATAACTCAAACGTGTAAATATTATAGCTCCGTATTTGCGGGAAAACTGTAAACAAATAGTCAGATGCCAGTTTGTGTATTATCGGCTTTGACTAATATGAGTTTTTTATGCTTTTTATTTCCTTTAAAGCAAACATTACCTATGCAACTTATCAAATAAATAAATTAGAATATATTACAACGTATATTTTGCTTAAGCTCACTTATGTAGGATATATTTAGGTAGATAGCTAGTGCGACGGCCCATGGCAGCACAGACAGCCCTTAGCCATGGCCAGCAACGCGGAGATGGAAGTGGGGAAACAGAAACCCGTTTTTACACCCGAGGAAATCGACCAGATCGCTAAATACTTGGTGTTGAATCAGAGGAGGGAGCGGCAGAGCATGATCATCCCCCGCAGCTTCACCCCGACGGTCATCAAGTCCTACGAGGAGAAGACGGTGGAGGCGGTGTTCGAGAGCTGTCCCTTCAAGGCGGTGCTGTCGCTGGTGGCCGGTGAGTGGTGGTGCCCCGGGGCCGGGGAGCCTGACATGGTATTATAAAGGTATTGCAGCTTGAAATGTATAGACATATGGTTATATTAGTGTTTCAATATATCATCAATTGTTGCAAAGTCATATACCAAAGGGTACCCGTCCTATTACGCCGGGTAATCTGCGCGGTATGTGTAGAATTTAAAGCAATACACGATCAGTGGTTTTAAGTATCCTGAACGTTTCGTTCTCATCATAAGTAGTATTTTTAACCCCAACAACAGCCGTCGAAAATGAAAAATAGCACAAGGGGGGCGAAACCCCCCAGCGAGATTAGTTTACGTAATCAATGCCCAGGTTAGGTTAGTTAACTAGCAGAGGGGTCTGGGGTACCCCCAGTTAGGTCAGGAGAGTATTGGTCAATAGGGAGCTTTGGTTGAAACTGCATATTTAGTATTATTTACCATCTACGGTAATATTGAGTGAATTTTGACAGATTCAACTTACAAGGCAAGGAGTAAAATAAATCCTTAAGTGTATGTTTTCAGGCAAGTGAAGGTGGGTCCTATAGGTTAGAAATAATCCAAGGGAATTTTTTTTATTGCAGTTCGTCCCCTTATATTATGGGTGTATACCCAATGTGGCCGCGGGCCCCATGCGGCCGCCTACGGCAATATAAGTAACTTTTCGGGGGTTATAGTAAGGTTAGGTTAGTAACTTTTAGGGGGTTATGTTAGGGTTAGGTTAGTAACTTTTAGGGGTTATAGTGAGGTTAGGTTATTAACTTTTAGGGGTTATAGTGAGGTTAGGTTAGTAACTTTTAGGGGTTATAGTGAGGTTAGGTTAGTAACTTATGGTGAGGTTAGGTTAGTAACTTTTAGGGGGTTATAGTGAGGTTAGGTTAGTAATTTTTAGGGGTTATAGTGAGGTTAGGTTAGTAACTTATGACATATCTTATGTTTAACATATAGTTATATACCTATGTTAAACATAACGTACAATAAACATATACGTATAACAATAGTTTGCTCCGCGCGACTGCCCTCTATATTATGTGGATCATACGGGCGGCCGCATGGGGTCGGCGGCCGCATTGGGTGGCGACCATATTATGTTGTCACTACTCCATGACGGAGATCTAGGTGTTTTCCCTCTATATATGACTATGCCTATAATGCCTGTAGATTTCCCCATTAGAGGGCTCTGACGGTTGGCAATTACTCATTGTCCAAGCTCGCTTCGCTCGCTTGGACACCTATTTCAGCCGAAATCAGGTGTCATATAGGCTTGTAAAATGTTTCCATGAATTCTTCTTCTTCTTGTGACTACTTTTGTAGGGAGCGGGTATACAGGCGTAAAGGAAGACATTTGGCACAAAAGGTTATATTTCGTCTCTTAACTCATTGTCCAAGCGAGCGAAGCAAGTTTTTAGCATTTATGCTAAAATTCGTAATATATTGTGCCTGGCGACATTAGTGCAGTGGCGAAAGTACTGCATTAGTGTGGTAGTGGAAATAAAATGTTTTCGACTCGTAGTCCTCACAATAACAGTCTGAGCCGAGGAGACAGGCTGCTTGTGTTAGGCCTCATATAACCGCTATAACTCGTGTTTCTAATGCCGTTATAGGTGTTATTTAGGGTTAGCGTGGTGTTATATACGTGGTAGGGGGTGTGTGAGGTGTTAAATATGCCATTTCAGCCGTGGGTACAGAGAGGAGTTGTCCAAGCGAGCGAAGGGAGCTTGGAGCTTGAGTCGCATAATTTATAACAATTATGAAATACCACCACCACCACCATTACCACCACCACCACCACCACCACCACCATTACCACTACCACCACCATTACCACCACCACCACCACCACCATCACCATTACCACCACCACCGCCGCCGCCGCCGCCACCACCACCACCACCGCCGCCGCCGCCGACTTTTTTCAAGAACAATTTAGCACTGTTCTTTTCTTTGTAAAATGTAAAGAAAATCAAAGAAGGGGATGGTGAAGGTTAGGTTGGGTTAGGTCAGGTTGTAATAGAAGTATTTTAAGGTGAGGGTATTTAAAAAGTTGACTTTAGCCTGTGCGAGCTTGGACACGTTCCACATCTTTAGTGTGGACGTCTATTTCCTAGTTTATTCCTATATGTCAAGAAAAAAGCAAAATTCAGCTATTTTTTTTCATATATCTCCCTTACCATAATCATTAAGAAAATATGTAATAAATCTATAGCTATCAAATCATACCTGAAGCAGTGGTTTTGTGTGTGTGTGTGTGTGTGTGTGTGTGTGTGTGTGTGTGTGTGTGTGTGCGGTCCTTACTCCTTACAGCACAGTTCTTGTCAAGTAGAAGAATGAACAACATTTTAATCTTTGCTTATTAATACTTGCAGGGTTTGTGCTTGGTGGCGGCATTGGTCTGTTTGCGGCCAGCGTCACGCCTAACATTCCCACTCCCGACAAGCCACAGCCGTCAGCACGTGAGGTGAGTGTGAGGCTTAGATACATTGCTGAATAGAGTACAGGGAGGTCCCGTTATACGAGCATTCGATATACGAGAATCCGATGATACGAGATGTGTAAATTAGGGTCTATTTTCAATATACGAGATCGAAAATCCAATGTTACGATATTCAAACTGGGGTGAGTAATACAGATTATAAGTATTACAAGTTATTTACTAAAATTATAAACAGTTACTGACTACCGTATATGATGGTTGTACGATAATCAATCTGAAAAAAACGTGCAGACTGGCCAACGACTGCTCAAGACTGGTATTAGCAGAGGTAGGAAGTCTCCAGGTTCGCTTATTATTGTTTGGTATGCTATGAAATATCATTTCTCTAGGTGAATGTAGACATATGATTGCATTTGGATGGGTACCATTCATATATATGAGTAAAGAGATGAAATACAAGCAAGGGACTCATCCACGTTTGGCAGCGTGGCCTTTGGCAGCAGCAGCAGCAGCTTGAGCCGGCCCATGAAGCCCGTGAGGTGGATATCAACACCACTAGACCAAGTGAGATAGATGTCTTTGGTAATATTTAGTAGGGGAGCGAGAACCCCTTGAGGAATCCTATGATCCCTGGTGATATCCTATGGTGCTATCACAGGCGTGGGAGCTGACTGTCTTCAGGAAGGCACAGGTGAGGCGGATGACGGCGGTTTTTTACTCAAAAGTTTTGAGTGGCGGCGCCGCTGGAGCCGCCACCTCCGCCACTGTAGGTTTGGGCAGGCTTAAACTTCTTATTACTCGTTATTATACAACTTAGTGATTATGGTGAGATGTTATATATACGTGTCATTATCTAAATCAATGTAGCACCGTGTGTCACCTTAAATAAGGGTGATTTAAAGATGTTATGATGGAGGTGACTGCTGGGGCAGTGAGTGACGGAGAAATTCTTGCCGCGGCTCCACCGCCCCATAACACAAATATTCACTATTTCAACCCACACACCCACCTTCTAACACCAAAACACTAGCAACACAGGCTCCTCCCTTATATATCTTACTATTTGATACATTAAAACTCCTTAAAACGCAAGCATTCCAAATAAAACGAGAATTAGTTTTAGATGACGGGGACAGAAGGCGGGGAGAGGCAGTCTGGCATGCCATTTTTGCCCGGAAATATGTCTCGCTGGCTTGTGATTGGTCGAGAAGTTTTAAAAACAGTTTATCATTGGCTGGTGACTGATGATGAGCTTGATGACATCATTTATGTTTTATGTTTAATTAATGTGCAGTTATGTTATTTTGTGTGCTATTTTCTCTTTCAGAATGGTTTTTCTACAGAATAGGTAGTACATTGTAGGTAATATAGACGCTGTGTGTTTGCTGTGTTTGCTAGAGTTTATTTTAGCTTGAAAAACATGTCTTTATTTTTTTTAATTTTTTTTTTTTTTTATTTTTTTAATTTTTTTTTTTTTATTTTATTTTTTTTATAAATTGGTGGGGTCCTGGAACCAAACCTATATTTTACCATTAGTTATGTGTTTCGTTATACGAGATTTTGCTTTACGAGTATGCCAGGTGGAACCTAACTGCTCGTATCTTCGGGACCTCCCTGTAATCAAGAACAGTGAGTTTTATAGTCATGGGTGAACTTCAGGTCATATCACACTCTATTTTATACCTCATATACAGCAAAGGAAAAATGATAATTACTCCTGGTCATAAGAAGACAGTCAATTGGGTAATTTCCACATATTATTTTGTGGTTAATGTTAAGTAGTAATTTGTTTAGTGATGTGAAATATAGATACACCTCATTACTAGCATCAATATATCTACAGATTTCAACTTTTTTCTAGCAAATATTTAATAGCAAAATTTTATGTCTTGTCACAGGTTCTTCGGGAATTGAAAGTTTCTACGTTATCTTACGGAAAGAATTTTGCTGCCATCGGCTGCATGTTCTCTGGTGTGGAGTGCGCCATTGAGTCAGTGAGTATCTGTGTGTGAGGGTTGCCAGCACATTAGCATGCTTTAGAGCAGTGTTTCTTAACCTTTTTACCAGCACGCCCTCTTTAGTAGTGGTTCCTTGCCTACATGCCCCCCCATTCACTTCTTCAACCAAAATAATCAAGAATAAAAAAAAAAAAATGAAAAAATGTGTGTTTTTAGCACTTATTGTGCACATAATTATTCATATACACCTTGCATATACCTATAAGTCTATTTTATTTAATATGGTTAAAATGCACTAAGGAGGCCACATCCCCTGCCTTCCCCCCCTTTTCTACGGGGCAGCTGATTGGTGCACTCAATGTTCAACATGTGTACAGATTACTTGTATTATCATCACTACCAAACACACCATCCTCACTACATAACAGCACGTGACCACTGGGCATTTTGACAATATTAAATATAATAGACTACAGCAGATATAGTGAGGTCACGTGTTCTTCCTTATTCTCTCCGGCCTCACGCCCCCTTGGTAATTACCCACGCCCCACCGCTGCTTTAGACAATGCTATAAATGACTTGCGCTATGATAATGAACGGACTCAGTCATGTCTTATGTGCTGAAACCTGATGTCTGGGGTCATGTCTAGATTTTAAAGGCTTTGTCATATTGTGAGTGTAAGTGTATTGGCGGAACAATAAGGCCAAGCAATAGCCACATGGGCACATGGGCCACATGTTTGTCTTGCCTGATATGTGGTGTGGCTTTGAGTGTGTGTACAGAGGGTGGTATTTCTGACCTCTCCTGCTCTGTATGCTTGTTGCCTTTCATAAGAACATAAAACAATAAGGAAGCTACAAGATGCCGTGAGACCTACGCTTGGTAGTTCCTGTGGCTGGGAACACACACACTCAGTGTTCCAAAATATGAGGCATTATATGATTTAGGATTGTGAGGTGAATATATTGATGCAGTTTTATTTCATGTTGATTTGTTTGATTTTGCAGGATTTTCAAGGCTGTGTATAGTGTGTAAATAATAAATGATGTTTTAACTGAATTTCCTGGTTTTCAGATTTCAGATGAAGTGTAAAGGGAGGAACTTTTCTTCACTTGCTTACATCTTAATTTGTTATTATTACTATTTTATTATTATTATTATTTTTATTACTGTTATTATTATTATCTTTATCATTATTATCATCATTATTGATTTTGTTATCTTATCTATATTATCAATATTTTCTACTGTTATTGTAATTATTATTTCTATATTTATTTCTTGATTATTCTCATTCATAAGGCCTTCATCACACATGACGGAGGGCACAAAAACACAGGGCAGTGGAGGTACTCTTCTGCACTGCATTTTTTGTGTAGAAAGAACCACTAACCACAGGAACCAGGAACCACAGGGCCGTCTAACCTCATAAGATAGTATGGGAAAATCTGACGTTAAATAGAAAGAAGAAGAACATTATTGTATAGATGTCTCCAGGCCATCTTTGTTTTTCTCACAGCACTGCTTTGCAATTTGGACTTTTGAGCAGTGAATCTCTTGACTTGCAATAATCAGGCTTATGGACCCCTCCGAATCACTGACAGAACCTTTCACAATTATATGTACTGAAAAGAGTAAAAGCAGGGAATATGTGTACTGTAAGTGGTGGCCGTGCAAGGAAGGAGGGCTGCCAATTGTATCCCAGCTACGGCACAGTGCAGTACATATGAACATCCTTATTTACCATTACTGCTGTGGTTTTATGTTTTGTTGATGGATAATTTATTGCTGTGGTTTTATGTTTTGTTGATGGATAATTTACTGCCGTGGTTTTATGTTTTGTTGATGGATAATTTACTGCCGTGGTTTTATGTTTTGTTGATGGATAATTTACTGCCGTGGTTTTATGTATTGTTGATGGATAATTTACTGCTGTGGTTTTATGTTTTGTTGATGGATAATTTACTGCCGTGGTTTTATGTATTGTTGATGGATAATTTACTGCCGTGGTTTTATGTTTTGTTGATGGATATTTTAATGTAGAGTAACACTGATGAAGAGATCTTTCCATTTCTTTCCAGTACCGAGGGAAGACAGACTGGCAAAATGGCACATACGCGGGCGGCATCACTGGCGGGATCCTGGGGTTGCGAGGTTAGTGTTTTTGTAGTCCAGGACTGACTTGTTTTCTTAGTCAACTGGTGGGTGGGTAGTGATCTTATCATAAACAAATATTTTATATGGTTTAAATTGACTGTGCTGGTTATGATTTGTAAAGTAGAGGGATTGGAATATCATGAAACAGGAGACTGGATGCTAAACGTTGGGTTGTGTGAAAGAGTCAATAACAGGATTGGAGGATACAGTTGTGGCTAAAGTAAGCAAATAAAATTTATTGTAAAATACACTTGGGTCCCCATATACAAACGGTTCGCTATACAAACAAATTGAATCACTCAAAAACATTTTTCTGAAGAAAATTAGATTCGTATAGCGAGCTGAGATTCGAGCAGACTATTCAGCGCATTCAGGTAAGTGGCTGTAATATAACTTTTCATATCATATTCAGCTACAAAAATAACCATGGACCATGTAATTCACATAACGACCAATGGGCCCCAGACATAACTATGTCACGGTTTGTTTACCGCGGTGCATTGTGGGGATAAGTCGGGGTCGCCGCGGGTGACCTACGTAGGGAAGACTACGATGATGAAAGAATTTAGAGTTGTTTAGTGTGAAATTGATATTCCAGCTGCTATATTACCGTGCTCTGTCCTCGCTAACAACACTAGAGAAGACCTGAGATGATGGCTGATGTGCAGAGGCTTCTCAACCAAGAAAACAGTCACAGCAGAGCCTTGTCAAGAGGTAAGCAAGTGGTAGGGACACCCTTACCACTTGCTTACCTTTTGACGAGGTTCTGCTGTGACTCTGTTTTCCTGTTTTAGAAGCCTCTGCACATCAGTCATCATCTCAATCAGGTCTTCTCTAGTCTTGTCAGCGAGAACAGAGCACGGTAATAGGCTAATAGCACCTGGAATATAAATTTCGCGCAAAACAGCTCTAAATTCTTCCATCGTCGTAGTCTCCTCTTTGTAGGATGTACAATTGTACATATTCATGGTTATGATAGTATTTATGTTCATTCCTTATTAATTGAGTTCCTTTTGCTGTCTTTCCTCAGAATAAGTAGTAAGGTATACATCATAGTTTAAGTGTTACTTGACAGTTGGTTATGCAACTTGTTTATGGCTGGAGTATTCAGATAACTGAAAGCAAAAATTGGTGATGTTTGTGTAGAGATAAGTATAGATAATACAAAATGGAAGCTCAATACTATAGTGTTTGCAGATGACACTGTAGAATACTACTAGCAGAGTTAAAAATGTTTTCAAAAATTGGTAAATTAATTCAGTACTGTTTGTGTGAGGAGGAAACTGAAAGTTAATGTGGCTAAAAGTAAAGTGCTAGTATTTCGGATGAAACCAAAGAGTGAAGTTATTGAGTTTGAAGATCGAAGATAGAATGAGAATTGAGAGCCAGAAGCAATGTAAAATAATGATAAATGGACAGTTAATGGCTCTATCATGTGCAAGTATGGAGGCACGGAAGGGGAGATAAGAGAGAGAGCCCTGCCTACAAGGAAGGAAAGTAGTGGGATCCTAGGGGCACGTGATGAGGGGACAGTGAGTAATGGAAGGCACTTAGGGATAACATAATAGTTCCCACAGTAACATATGCAAGGGAGACCTGGACGTGGAATATATGTCAGGCCTAATTTAGGTTCAAGCAGTTGAAATGACTTACTTGAGGGGTGTCTGTGATGGAGTCCGCAGATTGTCATTTCTTATCAACTTTATCCAATTTATCTTTCTATTCTTCACTTTTAAAAGTTGGTACAATCGTAAAGAAGGAGTTCGTCTACTTATTGCAACACAATATGGAACACAACAGTTTGCAGGAGGTATATTTAAGGACACAGTGTTGTCTTTCTTCACTGGATAGCGCCCGCCCGCTCTGCCTCATGACCCCGACTTATCCCACAATGCACGCGGTAAACAAACTGTGACGTAGTTATGGGTTGGGTCCATTCTGGTTAACGAACGGGGCTCACGTATGGGTTATGTTGGAATATTGGGATCCCAGTGTACTTATGGTATATTGGGATCCCAGTGTACTTATGGTATATTGGGATCCCAGTGTACTTATGGTATATTGGGATCCCAGTGTACTTATGGTATATTGGGATCCCAGTGTACTTATGGTATATTGGGATCCCAGTGTACTTATGGTATATTGGGATCCCAGTGTACTTATGGTATATTTTCACATCTTGTTTGAGATGAAAGTGAGACCACAGAGCAGAGATCCTTTGATAGACGTCATGCATAACTTTTGGACATTTAAAAAACTATTATATTTGAGTGCATTATCTCAAATTTGAACAAAAGTTATTTGAAAGAATGTTTTAAAACTATGCTTAAAAACTTACCATTAACTTGCCTCATAGAATCAAAATAATGAGAAAGGAAAGGCTATTTACTCAGTCTGTGAGAGGATAATTGTGTGGGTCTGCGTGTTCATAAAGATACAGCAATCATTTTGGGTTACTCAATCTTAAGAATATTAAATATATAAACAATTTTGTTGAATAAACATAGTACTGTACTAAGGATAATACTACGATTAAGAGTGCTTTTTAGAGCGTATAGTGCTAAGAATAATTTGTTGAGGAATACATGTTCAAAGTACGTTTCTTGTTTTCAGCTGGCGTCAAGGCTGGGGTAGTTGGAGCGTTTGGGTTTGCTGTGTTCTCATTTGCGATTGACTACTATATGAGACACTGAGTAACTTTAATGCTTAGTCTAAGGATCTCAGTTTTTGTGAGATTGTATGATTTGTGTGAATGCAGAGATGTGATGAGCCTGTATGTTTTGAGGGTTTCCATGTTGTATAGTATATAATCCCTCTGAAATGCAGGTTACAAGATTTACAGATATTTGTATGAATCAGGTATGTTTCGTTTGAATGATTTGTGTTTGAAATAGACTGTGCTGAAGTGTAGTAGGATGTGGTGTTTGGACAGAGCAAGTAGAGGCCACACCATGAAGTGTTTAATGTAGAATGAGAGACAGTCAATGATATTTCTCTCAATGGACAAGGGTCTCAATATTTTCTTGAGGTTTACATTAGTCCACAGAATTTGGTATCATGACATGTTTCAATTTCGGAAAAGTTTTTAGAAAAAGCTTGAAATTATGCATTCTTTACCTTCAGTGGCTATTTAGTCAGAAGAGTATTCATAATATGTTGTGGAAACTGTACATATGTATGCATGCAGTGTTGGTGGACATGAAAAGACAGTTACACTATGAATAATATTTTGTACATACCACAATAGAGTAAATATGCTTCATTTCACGTTATCCTTTGTCTATTGGTTGAAGATATGTTAAGTAATATAAGTATTTACCTAGTTTACTTAGCTTTGGCATACAGGGCTTGAGCCATACTCGTGTGCTCCTGTCTCTGTATCTATATTTATCTGATTATCTTGAAACTTATGCACTGCCTTTTTCACCTTTCTAGTCCATTCCAAGAGCATCCTTATGGAGAAAAGGTGTACTTCTTTGTGGTATTTCTTCTTTCAGCATCTTTCTTTTCTCAATATTTGCGTGTGTCCTCTCAAATATCCTGTCTCTTTTTCATCCTCTAATAATAAGTCTCTTCTGACAACATCCTCAGTTATTTGTTGATATGTGGGCTGACTTCTTGATTTCTCAGGATTTAGATTACTGCTGGAACAAAACTTATTGGAAACTCTCAAATCACATTGTATTTGAACATTCAAAGAGTCCAGGCAATGGGAATTTATATGTGATGATATGCAACACACACTTACACACACTCATGAACAAACACATTATGTATACCATATTTTTTTAATCGAAATTTTTCCCTGATTTGTTTCTTTTGAATGTACAAACAGCATACAGAAGTTTTTTTTCTTCTTTTTCTTCAATTAACAGTTCCATCAAACTTATACATGATTTTAAAGGCAACAAAAGCTTCTTAACTTGTGCCTCATGGGAAAAAAATACCTAAGTTGTACCACGGAGAATCGGCCACTTTAGGCAATTTCTTTTATTTGAAATCACCGCACTCGAATCACAGATATAACATAAAAAGCCGCATGCTATCACTTCCCATGCTTATTCAGTGCTCCACATAGGTAGGAAGAGTGTCTAGAACCATATCCATAGGGGGGGAGGGGGTTGTTAGATAGCCAGGGGGTCGTGTAGGTCATTCTCTTCATCATCTGTTTCCTTGTCATAGTCCAAGGGTGGAAGGTGTGGCATTGGAGGGGCACAGTGGGTAGAAAAGTGTGCACATAAACAAAGATGGTACAAGCTCCTGCAACTCCTCACGACCTGACACTCATGTCATTATCGTCGGTACTGTCAGACTCTTCAACCCTTCGTGCAGCCATGGAAAGGTTTTGAATGTCCTTGGTAGGGCGTTAGGATGACCAGACATTATTCAGTCACGGCTCAAAAGGCTAAATGACCTTGCAACATTTTGGGGTCTGCATAATGTGACCAGATTTTTGAAAGCTAAAAGTGGGACATTATATATATATATATATATATATATATATATATATATATATATATATATATATATTTATATATGTACTAACATAAAAATATATATATATATATATATATATATATATTATAATGTTCTTAAAAAAAGAGATTACAAATTTACCAGTGTGTTGTGATATATATCACAACAACCATGTGTATCTGATATCACTTAAATTTTTCAAGCGTACATACTGGCTTGATGTAGTTTTTCTAATGATGGATATTCAGCTGCAAACGCCATTGAATGTGCACTTTCTCTTTGACACGTGATCAAAAGTTTGAGCTGTCTATACCTTTTCACTCAAATTAAAAACAACTGAACTTCAAATTAAAATAACTCTACTTCAAAATTAAAATAATTATTCAAATTAAAAGAAGAACTGCATCTATTATTTTTGAAATATTAATTGCTGTTATTTGAATTGCTTTTCTAATTTGAGAGGGAAAAGGTGAATTATGAAAAACCCTGAAAAATAAAATTCTTCTCTCAAACTTTCTTATCTTACCAGAGTGCTGCAGCAAAGGAAGAGAGGGAAAACATATTTATGAAAAGATTACTTTTTTACATTTTTACAAGCAGACTAACATAGATTAGCAACAAGGACTGAAGTAATAAGCTTTTCCGTGTATGTTTACACACTTACTGAGTCTTACAAAAGAAACAAAAGTTACTTTTGGCACTACACATTTTTGGACTCAAATTTTTGGCACAACAATTTGGCACCAAAGGACACCTGGGGTACTACTATACGCCCGGCTGTCACTCCTCCTCACCGACTGTAGCTATAAAAGCAAAACACAAAATTTGAGTGCCAAAATGTTGATGCCAAAAGCACAAAAATCTAGTGCCCATTTTTTTTTTTGCCAAACATTTTTGAGTGCCAAAAAGTTGAGTACCACAAAAAATGATATGCCAAAAAAAAATTGAGTGCCAATTCCAACATTTTTTGAGTGCAAAAAATGTAATGAGTCCAACATATTTTTGGAGTGCCAAACATTTTTGAGTGTGAGTGCCAAAAGTATGTGCCAAATATTTTTGAGTGCCAAAAAATTTCAAGTGGCCAATTTTTTTTAGTTCCAAAAGTTTTTGAGTGCCAAATAATTTTGAGTGCCAAACAATTTGAGTGCCAAAAACTTTGATTGCCAAAAAATTTAGTGCCGAAAATTTTTGAGTGCCAAAAATTTTAGTGCCAAATTTTTTTGAATGCCAAAACATTTTGAGTGCCAAAAATGTAACTTGTTTTCTTTTGTATAACTACAGTATGTGTACTAACATAAGCGGAATAGCTATACGTTACTTCATCCTGTGTTGCTTTATCTATGTAGTATGCTGTGTAAAAATATTTAAAAGAATGGTAGCTATATCTTTTCATAAATAATTTTTTCCCTCTTCCCTTTGCTGGCAGCACTCTGGTAAAGATAAGAAAAAGTATGCAGGAAGAAATATGTTACTTTTCTGGGGGTTTTCATAATACACCTTTTCACTCTCAAATTAGAACAACAGAACTTCAAAATAAAACAAAGAATTTCAAAATATAATAGATTAATTTTTTCTTTTAATTTGAAATTCAATTATTGTAATTTGAAATTCAATTATTTTAATTTGAAGTTCAGTTGTTTTAATTTGAACTTCAGTTGTTTTAATTTGAGATTCACTTGTTTTAATTTGAAGTTCAGTTGTTTTAATTTGAAGTTCAGTTTTAATTTGAAGTTTAGTTTTTTAATTTGAAGTTTAGTTGTTTTAATTTGAAGTTTAGTTTTTTAATTTGAAGTTCAGTTGTTTTAATTTGAAGTTCAGTTGTTTTAATTTGAAGTTTAGTTTTTTAATTTGAAGTTCAGTTGTTTTAATTTGAAGTTCAGTTGTTTTAATTTGAAGTTCAGTTGTTTTAATTTGAAGTTCAGTTGTATTAATTTGAAGTTCAGTTTTAATTTGAAGTTCAGTTGTTTTAATTTGAAGTTCAGTTGTTTTAATTTGAAGTTCAGTTGTTTTAATTTGAAGTTCAGTTGTATTAATTTGAAGTTCAGTTGTTTTAATTTGAAGTTCAGTTTTAATTTGAAGTTCAGTTGTATTAATTTGAAGTTTATTTGTTTTAATTTGAAGTTCAGTTGTTTAATTTGAAGTTCAGTTGTATTAATTTGAAGTTCAGTTGTTTTAATTTGAAGTTCAGTTGTATTAATTTGAAGTTCAGTTGTATTAATTTGAAGTTCAGTTGTATTAATTTGAAGTTCAGTTGTATTAATTTGAAGTTCAGTTGTATTAATTTGAGTGAAAAGGTGTAGTCTATGCCTACACTCAGACTCAGAGAGAGTGACGGTGACACATTGGCAGCGCCTCATACAAATAATTATAATCAAACACGTACAGGCCAGGTCAGGCAGTGGCCAGTGGTGGACGGTGACTATAGGTGAGAGACGTCTCAAACAAATTCCGAAACTGTATTAAATGACTTAAGGGTAAGGCACGAGTACACCATAAAGTTACCAGCTGTTGAAATAGTAATGATGAATAAGATATCAGTATTTCATTAAAAGTGGGACAATTTAGTAGCACGAAAAATCGGGACACACGTAGAAAAAGCGGGACTCACTGGTGTACGGTGATAGGTCTGCATAGGGGGGAAGGGAGGTGAGTTGCCACCCCACACCTATACACATAACTGGTGTGAATATAGTTACCATTATTAGCTTTGTGTTGGGTGGAAACTCTCTCACAGCTATGTGACTGCTGCTGAGACTGTGCGTTACATTACTTACTATACGATATTAATGGGGTTGTGTGACGGTTAATGGGTGTAATGGTTAAATGAGTCAGTGCAATTGATAGCATTTTTGGTTAGGTTTTTAGTATGTTTCATCTTAGTTCATTTTTAAGATATTTCAACTCAGTCACGCTACCGTAGATAATAGACAAGTCGCCACCTGCAGTGATGTCGCCAGGCGCCATATATTACGAATTATAGCATTACTACTGATTTTTATGTGCCACTGAAGATAATACACAGTAGTTTATATCATGACTGTATAATCTACTCTGTTTCAGCGTTGTTTTATGCTTTGTAGCTGCAAGTATAGACGGTTTCAAATTTCGCTACGCATTTTGTTTTCGGGCGACGACGACAGGGGTACGACACTCAGTAAATAAACACTAGATGGCGACTCTACTGTTGGTAGCCACTTTGTAGATATTTTTGTAATTTGTTCATTTATAGCCATACTATGACACAGATGAAGACACAAAATGACACAGATTCTCCAGATAGCCCCTTCTAACTTTCCTGAAATCATGGATGTAGAAATGTAAGTATTAACGCCACCACACGTCTGTAAACAGAAAAAAAGTTGTCCTGGCGACTTAACTGTTATCTACGGTAGGCAGTAATTACTTGATTAGATATTCAACCACGGCCATTTTTTTTTTCTGTATGAGTAATTATATTTGAATTGTATGGCATCATTATAGTAGGTGGAACATTATGATAGTATTTACAAATCCATGTTGATTGTAGGAAGTAGGGAGTTATCGTGTATGCGGGCGGCTTACGTGGAAGTAGCTGTAATGCGACCGTAGAGTTTATCACATGCATTTTACGGCCTCACCAGACGCAGCAATTTATAGATACATTTAGAAGTTAAAAAAATGCGTCGTATACCCCGAAGAAAATGGGACTAAAAGCAGCCACCTCTATCAGCCTTGATTTTCAGCAGAGGGATATAATAAGTTAGAATCATGCTGAAAATAAGGCTTTAGAGCAGTCAGTGATTCCCAACTTTTTCTGGCTCGAAGCACCCTTATTAGAAAACTTAGTTTGTCGGTATTTTGTTTTCAACCCCTTTCGGCCCAGAACGTAATTTGCATTGTTATATGGCTACCATAAGACTTAATGAATGTAAGCAATATTCTATAGGTATGTCCTGTTTAGTATCCTTGTCTACTAGCTAATTTGGTATATAAAGTTACTTTTCGTAATTTTATGGCTAACAGACGCGTTTATATACCAAAGGAAAGATATGAGCGCGCGTGAATAGGTCAAATCAAACGTCAATGTGACAAAAATGTGTTCCTGATGATTTGAAACTGGAAAAAAACTCATCTTTACTCAGATGTTGCTTTTATCAACATAAAATTGATGCACTATAAAATAATGTAGTCGTAACAGTAGTTAGAGCAGTTTCATATTTAAGGGAACGTTCAGTGAAACTTGAAATATGGCTCCGATCCCCCTGAGATTTTTACACGATAACTACATTATTATGCAGTATTCCTGGCCAAGTTTGAAGACGACAGGATTCTTACTTTGTTTTCATGAATATTTTTTTATTAAATTCGGGCGTTTTTTTTGCAAACTAATTTCTATCTCCTTCATCATAAATGATCATATGTCAATTTGGTTTATACCACTCGATAACACAATCACTCCTCTACATTTGTAAGTATGATTTTAGCTGTTGCAGTGAAATTGGATTTTGAGCAATTTTTTTTCATGTACTGAATTTTACCATAGATTTTTTCGTTATTAATGTTGCGTGCATTTTGGAGCGATGAACATTCTCCCAAAACTGCCTATTGCATGCTTCTGTCAAATGCTGCAATCAGATTGGGAATAAGTCAAACCGTTTTAGAGGTTATAGAAAATATTCACCACTAATGAGGGAAAAAAGTTATGAGCAGTTAAAGTTTATTTGTCATACTGATCTACATTCACTTAACTAAACAGCATTCCAGGCATCTATAATTTGTATTTAGACTAAAAACAACCAATTTAGAGCTTTTGGCACCTGGTCCTCTTTTATATATATATATATATATATATATATATATATATATATATATATATATATATATATATATATATATATATATATATATATATATATATATATATATATATATATATATATAAAAGGATATTACGCGCCCGAAGGTGTTTAGCATTTTTTAAGTTTTTTTGGATCTCTTAAATGTATTTGCTATTATTTGCAATTTTTTACCCAAATTGAAAAAAAACGTAAGATGAGAAAATCACATCTTTATTCCTCTTTCCAATGATATATTGTTTATTAAATTCGGTACAATAGTGGCGAGTGGATTAAAGGAAAACTAAAAAAAAAGGCAAATTTTTCAGTAGAGAGGTCTTCTCCTCTATTTCTCCCTCACTACTGAGGCCTTGAGACGACCCTCTGCCCTCACAGAGAGGACTGAGAGGTGCCAGTTTGTCTATGCCAGTGAATATCATGAACAAAATTGTACGGATATTTTTCGGGGGGGAGGGGGGGGGGGAGAAAATCAGCCATAACCATAGCCATTTTTCTTCTTTCTTTATAATACTTTGTCACAAGCTTGCCCAAGTTTTCAACTAGGCATGGTAATTTTTTCGAATATTTTGATGTTTTTCGGAAATATTCGTGCGACGCCCCCCTTAAGATACGAGTAACGAGCACATTGATACAAGCGAGACAAACAAACAAGCCACAATGGACCATACAGTTCTACTCAATGCGAGACCTGTGATTGATGCTTGGAACACAAACTCTTTGATATCAAACTCTTGTCTAATAGCTGATAACGCTACTCGCATATCGTCCTCAACAGATTAGTCTATTTCTCGATTTGGATTTAATTGTTTCCATGGGATATAACGCCTGCTTGCACAAATACGATGTGGAGAAATGCAAAAGTAGATATGTGGCCATTTTTAAGATAAATTAGGACACTTCTTCAATAGTCCATGCCAAAAAACGGCCAATGATATACCTCATTCTTCTTAAATTTGACTTTGAGTGTGAAATCAGCAGACATCAAGAAATTTGTCACGTTCAATAGCCGCGGAGATCGTCAGACTTGTCAGCCAATTCGAAGGGTGATACAATTCAATTGGGGTTCCGCCGACCATCACCAGGGGTTCCGCGAGAAACCGTAAAATAATTATGTGCTATTACAAAATGACTGATCTTAATTCATAATTCAAAATTCCTACTCAACAACACGTCACAAACACTGTCCAGACACCAACATACTCGTACGTGTCAGTCAGTACAATGTATATAGTAATGAGAGCAAATAATATGCATAGAATTAAGAAAAAAATAGTGTTATTGCCGGTGCGGGATACGCACTTCATTCCTACTCCGCAAGTTTGGCGACACAGGGGTTGGGTAGGAGGGTGACGCAACCCCGTACGAGTATCATACGTGTCACGAGACCCAGCCCAGCCGTACACACATCTTCCTTCAGTCAGTTTTGAGCAGCGCAATCGAGTGAAACGTTTGTTAATTAATCTCACCAGTTAATATTAGTTTGATACGGATTTTAAAGACTGAAGCATGTTCAAATATTTGAAAAGAAAGCATGGTCAGTGGAGAGGAGGACAGTGACGAAGAATCACAAATACCGCAGCCAAGTACGAGTAAAGGAAAAGTGAGTGATGTTAAAAAAAATCGCCTTTACAATGACAGTTATCTGGCCATTGGCTTTACATGGACTGGAGAAGAAAACTGGGTTAATATGGAGGAGAGTTTCACGTTCGTTTTCAGAGACACCAACTACTTTTTCTTGGCCTACAATGGGGAGTTTTCAAAGCTAAGCCGCCAGATGTCTCTCGCGCATCTCACATCCACTGCCCTTTGAGCCTGAATGATCTATCATTTACCGTAAATTTCCTGTACTTTTTCGGGACATATCAGAATGACCCTTAAAATTTACAAAAACCCTGAAACAGTTCTTAATAAAAAAGCAGTTTATCATTTTGTTTTTCAGCACTTGAAGAAAATATTGGCAAAACATAGAATACTTGAAAACTCCAATTTCTTAAAATCGTCATTTTCATGGAAACACTGAAACGTTCAAGCTGAATGAAGCTTCAGGAAGTATGTACTTGTATGTAAGCTTTCGCCGAGTCCCTGTTTTGGATGTGTCTTTTCTCTTTTGCGCGAACATTTAACCAAGAAATAGTGTGGCGTTCAGATCTCCGAAGAAAAACCCTCCGATGTCGGGATCTGATATCCCGTCACTTCTTCTTATCCACGGCTGGGGGAAAGAGTCTTGTTTTGTTCTTGTTTTAGGGCTGCCCAGGATCCCTTGGGGAACACCTTGGATTCACAGCAGAAACAAAGAAAGGTTTTTGAAAAGAAGGTAACCATCAGTGATAAGGCCCAAGAAGCAAGCTATTTAGTGGCTGAGCTAGTTGCCAAGAAAAGAAAAGTCACACTATTGCAGAAAGCCTAATAATGCTGCTTGCAAATAATTGTGAGAACAATGCTAGGTGAAGAAGCTGAAAATGGGAAATTTAAACAAGGTTCCTGTTTCTGATAATACAATTAGTAGGCGTGTGGATGACCTGTCCAACAATATTCTGGTATTTTGTCTGAAATACTGCAAAATAACAACTTTGCTCTCCAAGAGATGAGACCCAAATGATATAACTGGTAAGCTCAGCTGCTGGCATCTGTACGATTTGAAAATGAGGTGAAATAATGGAAAATTATTTTTCTGTAAAGAAACTGCCAGAAACTACCAAAGGCCACGACATTTTCAACATCTTGTCTTCTTACTTGGAATCTTGTGGTTTGTCATGGAACCGATGCGTTGGAATCTGCACTGATGGTGGGTCCCTCAATGATTGGCTCAGTAAAAAGGCTTTGTATTACGCGTGAAAAAAAAAACCCTGAAGTCTAACAACTCACTGCTTTCTCCACCGAGAAGTTCTGGTTTCAAAAATTATTGGGGATGATTTAAAACAAGTCCCTTTATATAACTGTGAACATGGTCAACTTTATAAAGCAGCGCCCTCTGAAGTCTCGCAAAATTTGCAAGGTTGTGTGAAAAACATGCAAAAAGATCACGTGACGCTTCTCCAGCACACAGAGGCTCGATGGCTTTTGAGAGGTAAAGTTTTTGACAAGGGTATTCCCAGCTGCGACAGGAACTGCGCTTTTCTTCAAAGAGAATAATAAATCCAGTTTCTGTGATGTCTTGAATCTACAAAAATGGCAAATGAAACTAGCATATTTAGCAGATATTTATCAGCATTTAGATTTAAATTGAACACCAGCATGCAGGGTGCGAAAGGAAAACATTCTGACTTCCACAGACAAACTTCTTGCATTAAGAAATAAAATCGCTGTTTGGAAAAGCACCTTTCAAGAGGAAACGTCGAAATGTTTCCACTCCTACTTCAAGTTCAAACTCAGACTGAATATGAAAATGTCATTCCAATAATTAATTACAAGTCATTTGGAATCACTGTCAGAAAAACTTCATAAGTACTTCCTCTCCTTGTCATCAGATACGTATGACTGGGTGAGAAACCCCTTCACTGAGTTCTCACCAAGTACGAAAACCTACTTAGTCTGCAAGAAGAGGAAGAACTGAGTGAAAATACAGTGCGATCGAACCTTGATAATGAAATTTAATGAAGTATCACTTGACAAGTTTTGGATTTTAGCAAAGCAAGAGTACCCTGTTTATCTCAGTTAAAGCATTGGATGTTTTACCCCCAGTTTTTCAAATTCTTACCTCTGTGACAAGCTTTCTCATGCCTGACCGTATTAAAAGCAAAAACCAAAAAAATTGTCTTCTGTCTGTCGAGGAAGAACTGCGTGTGTGTCTGTTTAAAAATTCGGCCAAGAATTTCACAGATACGCAAAGAGAAACAAGTCCAAGTGTCACACTGAAGGTAAGTCATAACATTATTGACTTATTAGTGTGAACTCTCATGACATGTGATGTAATTGTGGATTTCCAAAATGAATTATATTGCTCAATAACTTTTGTTAAAAAAAAAAAAAAAAAAAAAAAAAAAAAATATATATATATATATATATATATATATTATATATATATATATATTAATATATATATATATATATATATTAATAATATAATTTTATATATATATATATTTTATATATATATATTTTTAATATATATATATATATTTTATATATATATATAATATATATATTATATATAATATATATATTTTATATATTAGATACTATATATAGGGGTTCCTTGGAATATGAAAAATTATTACAGGGGTTCCTCCAAGGTGTAAAGGTTGGGAATCACTGCTTTAGAGTCTAGACTCTAGTCTAGAGGATGATTCCCTAGAGCAGGGTCGAGTTATTCTTGAAGTGAACTGAACTTTGCTTGCATTCGTTTTACTCTCATTCATTTTACATCGTCACATGAAGCCCAGACACTGCGACGCCCCTTGTGCGTTGCTATACAATCAGCGAGAATCTGAAGAAAGTGTGTGTAGTTACGAGACGTAGAGAGTAAGTAAGACTTACGTAGAGAGAGTAAGTTGTATGTAGTTACAACTTATTATTCCCAGGGCAATGTCAAGGCATCTAAACTTAATTGTCCCTTCCTCCCCCCTTTTTGAAGTCTATTAGTTACTCTTTGCTGAAGTATGGGGCAATCAATGTTTGTTTTGTATTTTTTTTCTGCTCAGCCAGTCTCCTATAGATTAAAAGAAAAAGAGATTACACAGTAATTGAAATATATAAGAACATAAAAAAATAAGGAAGCTACAAGAGGCCGTGAAACCTACACGTAGTAGTTCTTGTTCCATATATCCATGGATGTCGAAAAGAAGAAGTTATGGCTATGATAAAGTTAAAAGTTTATGACACGATTCCATGGGAGATAGGTAACATCAAGGTAAAGAAACTGAGTTTGTTTACCTTGTTTTCATTTCATTCTTGTTTACCTTTCAGTTTGTTTACCTTGGGTAACATGATAAACATTTAGGAACTGTACGTGTGTGGAATTAGGTCAGGTTAGTACAAAACCAGGCTGCAGCACAATTAATGCATGATTATGAATTATGGCTGGTAGAAGGCGTGCAGCACTTTTAAGAACTGTACAAATCTTATCTCAAAATTACACGTCATCCATAACACAGACAACCTGAATAAGCCATAAGTCCTCATCTAGATAGTAATTTAATGCTTACGTTTATAAGGTTAAATGAGAGAAAGAGGACTTATAAGGAAGATTTATTCTATCCAATAGATTAGAGAGAGAGAGAGAGAGAGAGAGAGAGAGAGAGAGAGAGAGAGGAGCAGAAGAGAGAGAGAGAGAGAGAGAGAGCGAGAGAGAGAGAGGACTTACACAAGTTTTAGTCTTTCCAGTAAGTTAGAGAGAGAGAGAGAGAGAGAGAGAGAGAGAGACAGAGAGAGAGAGAGAACTTACACAGGTTTTAGTCTTTCCAATAGGGGAGAGAGAGAGAGAGAGAGAGAGAGAGAGAAGAGAGAGAGAGAGAGAGAGAGAGAGAGAGATGGGGAGAGAGTAGAGAGAGAGAGAGAGAGAGAGAGGAAGAGAGAGAGAGAGAAACGTACACAGGTTTTAGTCTTTCCAATAGGAGAGAGAGAGAGAGAGAGAGAGAGGACTTACACAGGTTTTAGTCTTTCCAGTAAGTTAGAGAGAGAGAGAGAGAGAGAGAGACTTACACAAGTTTTAGTCTGTGCAATAGGTTATAGAGAGAGAGAGAGAGAGAGAGAGAGAGAGAGAGAGAGAGAGATAAATGACATTGAATAATACAAAGGAATAGGGAGGAAAACAGACAGCAAGGTGAGGGGAATTAGTATTACCACACACGTCAGCTCGAGTCACAGCCACACCAGCACAATAGACTTAACACTAGACCCGCGGCCTCATGATCAGGGAGTTCGATTCCTCATCACACCTCCCGACTCCTCACGTCCTCCCTCGCAGAAGCTATCTATAATAATATAAGCGAAAGTGTGTGTGTCTGTCTGTGTGTGTGTGTGTGTGTGTCCGCTCCAGGTGCCGCCCCCTGTGGCGGAATCCTCTCATATGGCACAGTTTTGGAACCGGCTCGAGCAGGGGAAGGTCTTAAGCCCATTTATGAGATGATCCGATCACTTTTTTTTTTTTTTTTTTAGCAGCCTATTAGCGAGAATTGTGAAAAAGAAATGTGGGTTGCGAGAATTGAGGAAACCTGGATGTAGGGTGATGGGTAGTGGGTGAGTGAATGGGTGGGGTGATGGGTAATGGGTGTGGGGTGATGGGTGAGTGAATGGGTGGGGGGTGATGGGTGATGGGTGAGGGAATAGATGGGGGGTGATGGGTAATGGGTGAGTGAATGGGTGTGTGATGATTGATAATGGGTGAGTGAATGGGTGGGGGGTGGTGGGTAATGGGTGAGTGAATGGGTGGGGGGTGATGGGTAATGGGTGAGTGAATGGGTTGGGGGTGGTGTGAATAGGTTGGCGTTAATACATGCATTTCTACATCCATGATTTCAGGAAAGCTAGAAGGGGCTATCTGGAGAGTCTGTGATTGGTGGGTATATATTAACTAATAAGCTTTTACCTGTGATTATGAATACCTAACCTAACTGACCTTTACCTAACCTAACGGTAACCTAACCTAACCATTACCGTCGGCGAGTTTTCCCGATTTGTGTAGGGACGAGCATTTCGGTAGACGAGAGTACCAGGTAGCCTACCATGAGGCAAGGATGGGTAATGTCACTGTGGTTATGCAACTTGTTTATGGATGGAGTAATAAGATAAATCAAAGCAAAATCTAACCTAACCATAACCGTCGACGAGTTTTCCCGATTTGTGTAGGGATAAACATATCGGTAGACGACAGTACCAGGTACCATGAGGTAAGGATGGGTAATGTCCCCGTGGTTATGCAACTTGTTTATGGATGGAGTGGTTATCGGTCATTTCGCCCACACATCAATTCGCCCACAAGACATTTCGCCCACATGTAAGAGTCAATTCGCCCACTCTAAAGTCAATTCGCCCACACGATCCATGTCACGGAGTCATGTAACTATATCTTCCTCTGGCAGAAATGGAATGAACCAGTACCAGTAACCTTGGGCGAAATGACGGTAAATTTCTAGTGTTTGCCCATACTCTCCCACTTCCCCCAAACAAGTTTGGGGACCTGTGGGAATGCGGAGTTTTCGGGTGGGGAACAAATTATGCGTCGGAAACACGTAATTAAAGAGTTGTGTAGGGGGGGGGGGTTAAAATTCCCTAGATCTAGGGTAATTCCTTATATCTAGAGAAAATTGCCTAACCAAAATAAACCTAAACCTAACCAAAATTAACCTACCCTAGCAGGGGGCTTGACCCACCGATAACCTAACCTAACCAAATCTAACCTAAGCTAACCTAACCTAACCTAACCAAATCTAACCTATGCTAGCCTAACCAAATCTAACCTAACCTAACCTAACCTAACCTAACCTAACCTAACCTAAACTACCCAAATCTAACCTACCCTAACCTAACCTAAACAAATCTAACCTAACCTCCTAGCGGGGGGTTGGGGGGGTTCTCGACACACTAAACAAATATAACCTAACCTACTAGCTCCTAGACTCCATAGTGTGGGCGAAATGACTCCATAGTGTGGGCGAATTGACATGTGGGCGAAATGACTCCATGGTGTGCAGTGGCGGCGCCAGGAAATTTTCATTGGGGGGGCTGAGGGGGGGCTGGGGTAAAATGTAGAGGGGCTTCACAAAATGTCATCAAAGTGAAGTATTGATGGTAAATTGCTATGAATAAATACTAAAGTACATTTTAGACACCTGTACTCTTTGAAAATGCAGTGTTAATGTATAACATTTTTTTCTCTCATCTAAAATTCTGCCCAAGGAAATACATAAAATCAAGGAAATCCCGAATAATGTATATTCAACATTTATTACAACAGTCTGTTAGCGTGCATTAGGTAGGGAATTAAGAATTGTATAAAGAGCAGATATTTATTAGCATGAAATAAAGTGGTAGGTCTAGTAAATATCTCGTGCCTTTAGTCACCCAGTGACGTCATTAGTCACGAGGGCTCCCGCACTGCACCACGCCCCTGCGCCGGCAACGCGCCGCTCTCAGACTAGCTTGAACCAGCATCAGCATCAGGGCTGTGCTCGTGTGTGTGTGGTGCTACCAGAACGGTGTATCGCTGTGGTTATTTACATTCACTTAAAGCGGTGTGCTGTTATACCATACCTGTATATAATGGAGTATTTTGTGATAATAAACTAATAAAACTCCATAGTGTGCTCACTTTCGCCTCCAGAAAGGACCCTGAAATACTTACCGTAAATCTACAGGTGAGTGTCTTAAATATCCTGGATAAGCCAGCAATATTGGGGGGGCTGAGGGGGGCTTGGCTCATTATTGGGGGGCTCAAGCCCCCCCAAGCCCCCCCTTGGCGCCGCTACTGGTTCTGAGGTCCTATCTCAGACTCCCGTGAGTTCATTCTCAGTTCCCGGTAAAGCTGCCGTAGCCTACTGATTGACGTTTAGAAGTCTCTGAAGGATTTCTGTTACTGTGTTATTGATGTGACCTGTAGTCATGTCTACTCCTCCAGCCAGAGGTGCACCTAGGAATACTTTTCAGTGAGGGGGGGGGGCAGAAATTTGTATTCGCCACCCAGTACACAGTAAATCCGCCAGATTTATCGCTAGTCGCTGGATGGTAAATTTTTCCGCCATCTGCTGATGGCCTTTTCAGGCCTGATTTCATATTTCTGCTGCTGAAACAATAGTTTTGGTGCTGTTAGATGCTTGTTCAAGACATTTCGTGAAGCATATGCGTGACCAAATCAAGGTATAGGTGTACACGGTCAGGTGACGTGGTCACATCGCTAGGTAGAACCTGTAATAACCTTTTTTTTTTTAACTGACTTAGTGTATTCTGATTTCTTACAAGGAAGGAAATTTCGGAGAGCCCCCTGGTTGCGCCACTGCCTCCATACAAGCGCAAACGCCAGGCGTACACTCAAAGATACACTGATAAATGGGAAAATGACCCCAAATTTTTAAGTTGGCTGATATGAAGGGGTAAAGGCCCTCTGTATTTCCATTGCAAATTGTGCAATTCTGACGGAAAAACTGATATAAAGGCGACAGGGAAATACAGGGCTAAACAGGGAAATGTTTGAGGTGAATATAGGGAAATTTTGGCAGCTCGATCTGGCAGCACTGCCAGCACATCAACATCAGCCGGCTCCAGGGGGGAGATGCTGAGAAGTGCCATAGAGGTAAGGCGAAAAGAGCGCCTTACCCGTCTTCAGGCGCTTTTGTAACGGCCCGGCTAAGGCACCGACTAAAGCCCATGTACAGTCGAAAGTCAGGCGCTTTTGCACTGCCTACACCCTCCAAAGCCTATGCGTGGGCGTGGTCCGAGAATCCTACTAGCCAAATCACGTTGCCTATCTGAGCGCTGCTTAGGCAGCTTCGACCAATCACAAGGCTTGAAAACACGTCTCTGCTGAAGCAAGGAATGTTGTCCTCCCTCCCTAACCAAGCACTTATGGCAAGGATACACCGCTCTCCCCCGCCAAAAGTGTTTAATCACAAGTTTGACGTTCAACGCAGGTTTTGACCACATTATATTTTTGCATTGGGACGTGCCATACACAGATAATCGTTAGGGTATGCCGATTCCGGACAGTGAGTGAAAAATTTAATGCAAGCAACATTCCAGGAATAAGGAGAAGATGAATAAAAAAAAGGTGAAAAAAAAGTTATACACGATTTCATTTGCTCTCGTTTCTTATTATAGTATAGTTTACTGCAATTTTTATACATTCATGATATGCACTAATGTCTCGTGAAGATGATGGTAGGTTCAGCTGTCCTAAATATCATCTGGTAGTATGATAATACCGTATAATAGTACAATATTTTAGTGCGGGCGGAGCACCTGCCGCCCGCCGCCCGCCGCCCGCCCCTAAACCCAACACACAACACAACATTTTTTATAAACCGCATAAAAACCCCCTTAAAATGCCCGCATTAGTCTTGCACGATCAATTTCATACACCCTTTTCAACACTTTAATATGTAAACCCAATTTTTACGTTGTGGAATGAAACAAGGCTGTATTTGCTTTATAAACAGAAAATGAATGCTGTCAAAGGCCCACAGCAGCTCAAATAAGTCAGGGTCTGACCATGCCTTAGGGTTTTTAGCGCCTTTAGCGGTGCCACTAAGGCAGCAACTCGACTGAGCATTTCGGTGGGAGGGCGTTTGCCCCTTAACAGGCGCCCAGGGATGGGGGCCCTAGTCACTCCGCATTGGCCCCGACCTGTAGCCCCTTGCAAAGCCCCCATCTTGTCATCGAAGCTAGTTTTTAGCCTTGCAATGTATCAACGCCTCTTCCCATAGCTAAATACCCCACATGGTACACTTAGGGGACACGCATGGGTAATTTCAGAGGCCGTTTCGCAGGTGAAAAGAAATAAGAATGAAACCCATAAGGTAAAATCATAATTGACATTTTATCAGATATTTATTACAGTTATTCACATAATTAACACACACATGCTAGCGGAGTGAGGCTAGAAGAACGTTAATTACAGGGTTGATGGTTCGCCCCCATTATAAAAAGTTTTGTGATTGAGACAGTATGTGTGTGGAATCTCTGGCTACAGTACAGCTATATTTTCTGTTATGTTTATATAATTATAATTATACACGAAGGTACATGTGTTGCTTGCATCTCATCATGTTTGGCTTGGAGTGGTAAGAGCGTGAAGGTACCGAGTGTGTGAGGCCGTACCGTCTGCCCCGGATACCCGGAAAAGAAAGCAACAAGGAAACAACAGTATCGGACGTAAGGTAACAGAATCATCTAACCCAACTATTTATTATTTCTCTGCTACTTTTATTCTTGATTCTTTCCGATTACCGTCTGCCCCGCCCGCATATTCCCGTTCTCTATGCGAGTATGTGATCTTGATCTTGATTTGGGAGTACCCCGCAATGCGTCAGTGAAACCCTTTTTTGGGGTTGTCCCCCCACCGTAA
>JACEEZ010018480.1:285194-302149 GCA_016584305.1 Chionoecetes opilio
GAGGGTTTTGTTGCGGTGGGGGTTGTTTGTCGTGGCGTTTGTTGCAGCGCTTATAAGGTTTGTGTGTGTGTTGTTGCCTGGAAGTTACGATCCTTAAAATGTTATACGAATGATTATTGGATAGACTGTAAATGGTGGATAGTGAAGGTAGTGAATGAGGGTGTTAATGAGTGGAACAGCAGCAGCAGCAGCAGCAGCAGCACGTGTGTGGAAGCTTTGTTAGGTCAGCTTAGGTTATGAAGGAAGATAGTGAACGTAAGCTGATTGATTTAAAGTCAGTTGTTGGATTTTCTTTTTGGGGGAAGTGGGGATTTTCATTTTTTTTAAATGTTATTGTATTTATTATTTATTGTAATACAGTCGTGATAAAGATTTGTAACTTGATTGTAAGTAGACTAGTTAGATGGCTTCTTTAACGATGGCAGAGTATTGATTTATTTTTAATTGTTGAAGGAAGAGTTACTAATGGTCGTAATTGCTGAGGCAGACCTCTTAGTAGTCACGATTGCCGAGGGCAGAGCTGTTAGAGATCTTTAATTCGTGAAGACAGTTGTTGGAGATATTTAATGGCTAAAGACAGAATTGTTACTTTGTTTGCATTGCAGAAAGCATGTTTGTTGGGGTTATTTTTCTACACTAACCACAAAGGCTCTTGACTTTTGACACGAGAGAGCAATGTTTGTAAATGTTTGATAAAATATTCCCTAACCCTTTTTTTACTCTGATTATCGTGGCGTGGTTACAGGAGAGATCTGAGAGTAAGTTGGACAATCAGAACAAATGGAACAGTTAAACGGTGAGAAGTCATTGTAATAAAGGGATCACTGTCAGGAGGAGCATCACGTATAAAGTAATCGCAGCCACCTGGCAGGCTTGTTTGCTCCAAGCCGAGTGTAGGTATGTGGGGCAGTAGCATCAAGCGATGAGTGAGTTACAGCATGTAAAAGGTGATATCTAGTATGACATGATGCATAAATAGGAATTTTAAACGCATGTGTGTATGTTGTGTAAGTTTGTGGGTGTGAAAAGTGTGTATGATTGGTTACAAGGAAGCTTAAAAAACATTTGTCATCCGTAATATCTCGTGCTAGAGACCTCATCTATTTCCCCAAATTATGAAGGCAGTGATATCGCACGAGGTGTGTGTATAGTATATTGTTTTATATTCAGAGTTCAATGCAATACTTAACATAACCTTATTACCTCGCTTTAAGTTGACTTTTATTTTTCCTTGGCATGCGTGATTTTGCCTTTTAAGGAACCATCGTTGTTGACAAGAGCAGCAAGACGTTTAGTACCTGCGTGTATTTTCAGTGTTATTTGGGAGTCATGGGACACAAGCATAGCCTTCCTATTGGCGGGTATAGTGGTATATGATGGGCTTGTGAGGAGGCAGTAACAACTAGTAAACATTTCATAAAGTGTCACCTACTCTCAACAACGTGCTGTATGTTTGTAAGTCTGTACTTGTGCGCCATGTTGTCAGTATTGATATAATTAGCACATGTCCACACCGCACCACATGTTGTTTTGTCAATGGCAGCTCTTGTGGTGTGAGGTTTGTTGTCAGTAGACTACTCTGCAAGAAATCAACAACAAAAGATATAATGTCATTTAATAAATTCCACAAAGTCTTCTGTAAAAGTTTATACAATTGGAAAACGTAGAAGCACCAAAAAGGGAGTGGCAATTTAATCAGAACCTTGTCTTGGTGGGATGTAACAAGGGAGTCTGTGGGAGGGTGGGAGGAAGGGTGGGGAGGTTAAAAAGGGAAGAGTGTGTGTGGGGGGGGGAGGTGTGGTTGGAAGGGGTGAGAGATCACCAAGGAGAGGGGGGGGAGGTGATGGCAAGACTCCCACGGTAATAGTATAGTATAATGCAAATTCATAACAGTAGTGAACTAATAAAATTTTTAATTTATCGATGCAGGTGTTATATTTAATTTGTGCAGGATTAAATAATTCAATCATTTATGTGTTTCCTGAATTAATGATATATTAATCATAATTTGTTATCATTTAATTATTTTAGTGTATGTGTTTGTGTGTGTGTGTTGTTAATCAAAACAGTTACTGGCAGGGAAACACTGTATGAAGGGCCAAAACAAGAAAATACAATAGAAATATACAAAATAGACCACAATTTAAAACATAACTATAAGGGTGAATTCCATTGTGGTTTCCTTACACTCAATCTATAGGTTTTAGCACTATCCTTCTTAATGCTGTAACATCACATTAAGTAAATTAGAGATATATATAGCTATATAAGATATATATATATAGATATATATATATATTATTATGATAATATGATATATATATATATATATATATATATATATTATATATATAATATATATATAGGAGAGATTATATAATTATATATACATATATATATATTATATAAAACTAGATAGGATATATATATATAATATAACTATATTATATATAATAATACTATAGATATATACATTATATAAAGATATAATATATATATATATAATTATATATATATTATATAAAGATATAGACAGATATATATGTATATATATTATATATAGATACATTTGTTTATTTATTGATGATATTACTGTGCGTGTTGTTGGGGGGCAGGTAAAACGTGTGTGCCGCTCGCTGTTCCCTTTCCTTGTTGTGTTCAGGTAGTGGCGGTCCCCCCACGTGTGCATAGGAGGCTGGGGGAAGGGGGTCAGGGGAGTGGGAGGGGAAGGGTTGTGTTCGGGGTTATGACATGCCAAAAGGTGAATGGCGCAGGACATCAGAGGTCCATATGGCACTAGGCAAGTCATATCAAAGGGGGATTATGGGTATGTAAGATATAATAGTGGTGTGAAACGATGATGTGTAAAGGTATAAAGATACGGAATTTACAGCAGGATGGTAGATTCAGATGTAGGAGGTGGATTGTTGTGGAGGAAGGAGGTTAAATTTTCCAGGAGAGAGGGGGATCGGGAGAATGTCCTCACGACAGGGAGGTCGGGAAAGGGAGGACAAATGAGGGAAGGAACTGGAACGGGCAGGAGTAAGATGGGGTCAGGATATTAGGACATGTTGGACAGTGAGAGGAACTTGACAGGTTGTGCAGAGGGTTGGGGAGGAGCGTGACATGAGATACGAGTGTGTGAGTTTGGTATGGCCTATGCGTAAGCGTGCGAGAGCAGTCTCCCAACGTCTATCAGAGTGGTAAGGATTTGACCATGGAGATATAGAGGGTTTGATCAGGCGAAGTTTATTGGCAGAGAAAGTGGTCCAGGAGGATTGCCAGCGGTCGAATAGGAAAGATTTAAAGGAAGGGTAGTAGTCGGAGGCTGGCAATTTTGAGAAACGGGGGCATTGGGACACAGTGGCCGAGAGCGCCAAGGAATCAACGTGTTCGTTGAGATACCCACGATACCCACGTGACTCGGTACCCAGCAGAAGAATTGTTTTGTGGCGTATGGATAGTCGGAATAACCAGTCTTGGATCTCCCGAACAAGAGGGTGAAGTGAGCGAAGAGATTGTATAAGAGAAAGGGAATTGCGGGAATCAGTGTAGATAGTGAAGGAACAGGATGGGTAGAAAAGTATGCGTTTCAAGGCGAAGAGGATGGCGTACAATTCCGTTGTAAGAACAGTGGATTCTGTAGGTAGTTGGTATTGATAGTGAAGAGAGGGGAAGAGGACAGCAAAGCCAGAACCAGAGTGGGATTTAGAACCGTCGGTGTAGAAGTGGGTGCTAGAGGAATGAGTGGAAAGGTGTTCAAGAAAGTGAGAGCGTAAGACAATAGGAGGAATGGTAATCTTGGGAGAGGTAGTGGGGACAGAAGAACAGATATGGGGGGAAGGTATAAGCCATGGAGGGAAGGAATGAACGTAGAAAGGGAGAATATTAAGAGTAGGAAAGGAGGAGTGGGAGAGAAGGGTGCGCATGCGAACAGGGAAGGGCGGCGGCGGCAAACGAGGGGAGAGAAGATCATGTGAGGAGAGAATGGGGGACTGCAATCTTAGAAGTAGGAAATGAGAAGGCGAGGCATAGCACCGAAGTGATAGGAGGGCTCGAGAGAGAGGGAGGGAGGCCCCGAACCGACCGGACTCCCGGCGATGCCGAATCGCGACTGACCGACCGACCCTCCGACGACCCACGACCTACCCGACCCGACCCGACTCAGCATAGAGGCTCTCAACAGGGTGAGGAGCGGAAAAGGCACCTAGAGCCAGACGAAGGCCTAGGTGGTGAAAGTGTTCCAGGAGGCCCTGAGGAGGGCGGTGGATGAGAGGGAGAGATAGATAGGAGACGACCCGACGACGACTACGGGATGGGAGATGAGAGGAGAGGAGGGAAACGTTAGCAGAACGTGTCTGAGGACGAGCACGGATGAGAGAGGAGGTGAGAGGGAGCATGAGGAGAGAGAGTGAATCGACGCTCGTGACGGAGCTGAGTTGAGAGAAGCGAGCGAGGAGAGAGGAGAGAGAGAGGATTGAGGAGAGAGAGCAGAGAGAGAGAGAGAGATCCGAGAGAGGGATGATTTAGAGAGGGAAGAGAGAGAGAGAGAGACGAGGAGAGAGAGAGAGAGATGCAAGACGAGAGAGAGGAATAGAGGAGAGAGAGACGAGAGAGGAGAGAGGAGAGGAGAGAGAGAGAGAGACGATTTTATGATTGATTAATGCCAAAAAAGGAGAAAGATATTTATATAAACACGGTGTTACATGTACAAAGCCATGTGAATTGTTTTCAGAACATACTTATTATGGGTAAGTTCCTGGCAAGCAAATAATAAGATGAAAATAATAATTGTTGTTATTAACACAACAGTATGAAAATAAACTAATAATTAACCAAATTAATACCATATATAGTATACTGTGTATAGTACTGCTGCCGATGCAATAGAAAATGAGAGAATAGCAACACCTGATTTACGTAGAAGTTGAAAATGGAAATGATTTCTTTTACTGCAGGATTTTGATATTTGCAATGTTACTGTATTCTCTCCCTTCGTTTTAATGCTATTTTTGTTTTTTTTCTTGGACCTATGTTTCCTCTCTATCTCTCTCTCTCTCTCTGCTTCTCTCTCTCTCTCTCTCTCTCTCTCTCTCTCTCTCTCTCTCTCTCTCTCTCTCTTCTCTCCTCTCTCTCTCCTCTCTCTCCTCTCTCTCTCTTCTCTCTCTCTCTCCTCTCTCTCTCTCTCTCTCTCTCTCTCGCTCTCTCTCTCTCTCTCTCTCTCTCTCCCTCTATCTCGAGTTTTGGTAGGAAATCAAAGTAGATGTCATTTTTAAGGATGTGATAATGACAAGTTGGATATTTTTTTTTTTTGAGGTTATTGTAAAGACAAATACAATTACAGTGACAGACTTGTCACGAAGGACAGATACTAATTGCATCAGAACTACAGGAAAGGATTAATTAATGGTCATACCTGTTACAAGTTTATAACAAAATAATTTCGTACCCAATCTAGGTTAATACGGCCATAGAATGACGATAATAAAAGTACATTACAGTTTTTGTAATGAAAGTTCACAATAAGATAAGATAATATAAAAAATTTAAAAAGGGGGGGTTCACAGAAAGGACAATTCAAATTTACTCAGTGTTCAATTAAAATCATTCTATAATGCTAACAAAAATTTACTTTAGTTTCTTTACTATTTACTAAACAACAATATATGAGCTGAAAAGAATACAACGTCTCTGTACAATTGGATATCAAGGCAGAGAAGTCACGTGATCGGGTTCGATTAGTTGACTTGACCTGCAATCACATGAGAAGGCTCAGTTCTCGGGTCAAGGCGCATCAAGGGTGGGCTGGAGGGTGGACGCGACGGGGTTTGGCGGGCGGGCGGGTTTTTTTGGGCAGGTGGGTTTTCGCCGGCGTGGGGGCGGGAGGATAGTTACGTTGTGGGCGGTAGGATAGTTACGGTATTGGGCGGATGATAGTCACGGTTGTGGGCGGGAGGATAGTTACGGTATTGGGGTGGAGGAATAGTTACGGTTGTGGGCGGGAGGATAGTTACGGTCTTGGGCTGGAGGATAGTTCCGGGGTGGGCGGGGAGGATAGTACGGTATTGGGCGGGAGGATAGTTACGGTATTGGGAGGCGAGGATAGTTACGGTATTGGTCGGGGAGGATAGTAACGGTTGTGGCGGGAGGATAGTACGGTATTGGGCGGGAGGATAGTTACGGCTATGGGGCTGAGGATAGAAATAGTCTTGATAGTATGCGGGAGGATAATCACGATATTGGGCGGAGAAATAATTATGGTAATGTGGGGACGATTGTTACGGTAGGGGGCGGGATGAAGTTACGGTGGTGGGCGGGATGATAAGTGCGAGATGGGCGGGGAGGGCTAGTTGTTAGTTGTGGTGGGCGGTAGGGGCTTTTTTTTGGGGGGGGTTTTCGTGTGAAGGAGGATGTAATGGCGGCATATTGTAGAGGGGGGGCCGGGGTTAATGGGCGGGGAGGAGTGGGGGGGAGCGGTGGTGTGGGCGGAAGACGGTGGGCAGTCGCCATGGGAGCGGAAGGGATGGGTGATGCACTGGGCGGGAGGGTGTTCGGGTGAGGGTGGGAAAGGTGTTTGGTGTTGAGGGTGGAAGGGTGTTTCGGGTTGGTGGTGGGAAGGTTGCAGTTGGCGGCCTGTTACGTGTGTGCACCGAGCTGGGAAACTCCTCAGAGTTGAGGGACGGGAGGGAGGGTCGTCGCCTTGGGTGGAATTTTCGGCAGTAATGCGGACAGGAATTTTGGCCGGTAGTGTAGTTTGGTGGTGGGTTGGTGGTTCGGACGGTGGTAGATAGTGTGTGGGGTGGTGGGTTGGGGTGGTTGAGGGGGTGATTGGGGCAGGTGGTGAGGGTGGTGGTTGGACAATGGTGGAAGGGTGGTGGTGGTGGGGCGGTTGCTTGTGTTGTGGTTGGGAGGACGGTGAGTGTTTTGTGGTTGGGGAAAGTGGTGTGTTTGATGGTGGAACAGTGGTGTGAGTGGTGGTTGGGACGGTGAGGTGTTTCGTGGTTGGGACGGTGATGTGTTTTGGGTTGCGGGACGGGATGTGTTTTTTGTTGGGACAGTGGGGTGTTTGTGGTGGAACAGGGTGTGTTGTGGTTGGAAACAGTGGGTGGTTGGTGGTGGAAACAGTGGTGTGCTGGTGGTTGGGGCAATGGTGGTTTTGGTGGTATGTGTGATCGACTGCCGAGAGGGGAGTTTGGAAGCGCAGCAGGGTGTTAAAGAGTAACTGAGCTTCGGCAACTTTCGGCGGCCGCGGACCCTTTAGCGCGAGCTCCAGGAGGTGCGGTCCTGAGAGGCGGCAATGTCATGCCCATTTCGGGTACTTTTCGGATCTTTCCTGATGTTGGCGCCGCTTGTGGCCTATCACGTGACGGCCGCTTGGTGGGGCGACACTTAACCTGCGTCTCCAACCACTCGCCTCATGCAACAAGGCCTTTGAGTGATCATCGCAGCCGTAACCTTGCCGAGGAGGCCCCCGCACCGTGGACGGTGTGGATGGTGGCGTTCCGCCGGCGGCGGCCACCCCACTTGTACCCAGCAAAGTCCTCGGCACTTTCTTCAGCGTGGGCGCCCCCAGGCCCTACGATGCAGCGCCGCATGTGGGCGCCACGGCCACCTTGAACTCCATCTTCTCACCTTCCAAGAATGCGTACGCTTTCTTCCGCACCCCCACCGGGCCCTCTGGCTCGCGGAGCATTCTTCTGGCGGTGGCGGCGCGGCTCCTGCCTGCGTGCACCCTCCACCTCGGTGGATGGGGACAGCGCCTTCACCTTCTGGGCTTGCAACTCCTGTGCGGGCCACCGTACATTTCCTGCGAGGTGGCGTCCAGTTCCTCTTGAGGAGTACATCACGCCGGACAAGAGGCCCTGATCCAACTCGGCCTTCCGCTGCCTTGCGCCCTGAGTGCATGAACCTGGGGTGTTTAACTTTCTTTGGGTTTCTTGGCGCATCGACAACGGAGTCTGGAGTCGCCACGCAAACACTCCCTCCTTCGTCGGCAGTCCTCTCCAGCATCGGGGGATTGCGGGGACCTTCCTTCACTGCAGCCAGTGTGTTTCGCTCTCTGAACCTCTTACACCTCTTCCTTTGTTCTCGCTGTCACTCTTCGCACATCGCTTGGCAATGTCGATGGTTTCGCCTTGATTCTTGCTCTGTGGTGTTTTGCCTCCGTACTGATCTTCTATATTTCTGTTTCAATATGCACTCCGATGCCTCGTTTCCTCTTTTTTTGGCAATAAACTTCGGCGTCAAAGTTTTTCAGCTTCGACTTTTTCTTCTTTGCCAGCTGTCGCCATAAACGCCGAAAAGGACGTTACATGCAGCGGAGCAAGTCTTCGGCTCCTTATCACTTCCATAACGGTTAATACTTGATTGCTTGCCAATCATACGCCTAATCTTATTTCTTGGATCTGTTCCACATGCACCCTCGCAATATTAAGGATCTTTTTTTTATGTCATACAAACTAGAACCTTCCGTAAACAGGCGGAGTTGAGACGCTGCATACACAATTTTCCTAATCAGGCTACACACAGTAGTAGGTATTCCGCACTTCTGTCGCCCGATTGGTGGCCGTGGGTCAGGCTCACCAGTAGTCAGGTTCTAAGCTGAATTCTGTTCGTTGATTGGCCCGCAAAGGTCAGCGTCTCCCACACACGACCAGGTTTCACTACAGCTCACTTTTGTAGTGATTGGCTGGCGGGTCAGGTCACAGTTCACGACAAAGTCTCATTTCTGCACACTTTTCCGATGGCTGGCGTGGTCAAGAGGAAGCACGCCCACATTGGCTCAAAGATGCGGGACAGGAACGAATTTTTTTCTAGGGTTTTCACCGCAAGTATATCAGTAGGATGTTGTGGTGCATGTTGCTGGTGTGTGTGTGCGTCACGGACCTACTGCCTGGACCTTGTGTGGTTGTGTATGCGTGTACCTCGTTGGGATCGCTATGTGTTGCTGTACGCTCTATGTGGTGTGTGTGTGGATGTGATGTCCGCGTCAGACCCTTCCCTCCTTCCCTGCACCCTCCGTGTGTGACAATTCTTAACCTTTCATTCACTATGGGTGTGGGTTTTGTTTTGTATGTGCTGTGTGTGTGTGTATGCGTCTGTTGTGTCTGGTGTGTCGCTTGGTGTGGTGTGAATGTTGTGGTGTGTGTGTCGTGTGTGTGTGTGTGGTGTGTGTTTGATCCATGCGTGTGTAGTGTGTGTGTGTGCTCTGTGTAGCTCGCAGTGTGTGTGTGTGGTGTTTGTATGCCCCCTTGTGTGTGTGTGTGTGTGTGGTGTTTGTAGTGTGTGTGTGTGTAGTGGGTGTGTAGTGCTGTGTGTGTTGTCGAGAATCCAAGTGTGTGTGCCAGTTGTGTGTGTGTGTGTGCTGTGTGTGTTTGTAGGTGTGTGTGTATGTGGGTTGTGGTGTGTGTGGGTGGTGTGTTCGTGTGTGTGTGTGTTTGTGTATGTGTGTGTTTGGTTGTGTGGTGTGTGTGTGTGTGTGTGTATTTGTATGGGTGTGTATATATATGTGTGTGTCTGTGTGTATGTATATAGTAATAGTATATATAAGGACGGAAGGAGGTAAGAAGAAGAAGAAAGTGATAGGATAGGGTGGAGGAGAGTTAGAATTGCAAGGTAGAGAGCGGTTGTTTGTGTGTGTGTGTGTGTGTGTGTGTGTGTGTGGTACTAGTGTCGCTCGTGTGTGTGTGTGTGGGGTGTGTGTGCGCGCAATGGCCGCTGATGATACGTCCGCATGGGACACAGTCTGCTGCACTGATGGACCGCCGTAAGAAAGAGGAAGAAAAAAAAGCAGAGAAAGCGTAAGAAAAACCATTTATCATCAAAATTTATAGCTATAAGAAGTATATGGTGGCGATGGTGTAGTTGGTGTTGGGGTGGCGGTCGTTGTTGGTGGCGGCGGTGGTGGGGTGGTGGTAGTGGTGTGTGATAGCGTGGTAAATTTAAAACACATAATCGCTAAACAAATAAAACACTATAAATCCAAGGAAAAAAAGACCGTAATATAGTACAGGAAAAAACACAAAAAACCAACGAGCTGTCATATCTTTTCTGTAACCCCATTTTTACTTTTTAGCTGAAGTGGAAACGTTTATGATGAATATTCTTTGATTTATATCGATATGGCGAAAGTCAAAACCATTAATATGTTTCTCCCAGACTTTTAAACACACACGGGTAAAATGTATGTCTAAGAGGAGGCGGTCTATCAATTACCCTGGTTGAACACTTAATGGAGGAAGTGACAGGTGTGAGGGGAAGGTTTGAGGGAGGTTAAAGTAAGGGGAGGTTAGGAAAGGTAATGAGGAAGAGGAGGAAGGGAGGGAAGGGAAGAAGAACAGAGGAGGGAAAAAAATCACTCAGAACGGGGAGGAAATGATGTAGTTTTATTTTAGAGGGGAGAGGGAGGGAGGGAATGAGAGAAGAAAAGAGAGAGAGAGAGAGAGAGAGAGAGAGAGAGAGAGAGAGAGAGAGAGAGAGAGAGAGAGAGAGAGAGAGAGAGAGAGAGAGAGAGAGAGAGAGAGAAGAGAGAGAGAGAGAGAGAGAGAGAGAGAGAGAGAGAGAGAGAGAGAGAGAGAGAGGAGGGGAGGAAAAAAACACGGATAGAAAGACAACCAGATAAACAGAAAGACATAACAGTACATATATATAACACACAAACACAAACACAAAAATAGAAGAAAGAAAAGGAAATAAAAAACAGGCGAGACAGCGTGGTGGCGGAAAATGTTTGTAGGTAAATATATAAAAATAATTTGTTACCTCGAATGAAATTATGAAGACCGTATTATCATTTATCCTGCAAGTTCTATCCGTCTTTCCACTTCGGCGGGCAGAGAAACTAAGCAGCGCGCCTCCTGCCCTCCTCCTCCATCCCTCTGTCACCGTAAAGACCTCGCACCACCATCACCGCTGCCATCACCACCATATACCATCACCACAACCACCACCATCAACACCACCATATACCATCACCACAACACCATTAATACCACCATATACCATCACCACAACACCATTACTACCACCATATACCACCACCACAACAGTGGCACAACACCATTATCACCACCATATACCATCACCACAACCGCCGTCACCATTACCATCACCACAATAAGCTACTTCATTCTTGCTAATAGAGAAAAAATATAATAGGAGTAAAATATAAGATAAAAAAAGTCATGTCTTGAAATCATTATCTTGACCGTTGATGAAACATTATAAATCTACTATTTTTATAAGTAAGAAAGTTTTCCCTTTCTTTTATTAGTCCTGTAAAGGAAGGTGGGAGCAGGAGGAGGAGGAGGAGGAGGAGGAGGAGGAGGAGGAGGAGGAGGAGGAGGAGGAGGAGGAGGAGGAGGAGGAGGAGGAGGAGGAGGAAAGGTACAGGAAAATGGTCCCAGTTGTAAGTTTTCCTTTTTTTTTTTTTTTTTTTTTCTTTCCTTTCACCTGGTAAATCCTTCTGTCACAGCGGACCCAAAACCTTCCCTGTCCTCATTACTTCCCTTCTCCCCTATCACCACCCCTTCCCTGCCTCACACCTTTATACTACTTCCTTGCCAGCCTGGATTTCAAACTTAATTTTTACCCCTTGAGACCCAGAACGTAATTTCCATTGTAATTTGGCCATCATTAGACGATTTTTAGTGAATATAAGCAATATTTTATAGATATGACCTGTTTAGTATCCTTGTCGACTAACTTATTTGGTATATTCAGTTACTTTTCGAAATTTTATGGCTCACAACAGACAATTTTTTATAGCAAAGGAAAGATCTGAGTCTGAAGGGTTTCAGTAAACTTTTGCAAGAGGTGGTGGTGTGTGTGTGTGTGTGTGTGTGTGTGTTGTGTGTGTGGTGTGTGTGTGTGTGTGTGTGTGTCTGTGTTGTGTGTGTGTTGTGTGTGTGTGTGTGTGTGTGTGTGTGTGTGTGTGTGTGTGTGTGTGTGTGTTGAGATAGCGAGTCGTGGTAGATAAGTTATGCATATAATGACATTGATAACAAATATTGGTAATGATGATACAAATAATGGAATAATATTGATGATGATAATAGTAATGCTAATAAAAATAATAGCAATAATAAACATGTCTCCTCTTTTCAAGCCTCTTTAGTTTTCCCTCCCTGTTTCCCTCCTTCCGAGGCATGTATAAGGAGAAGGAGGGAAGGAAGAAGAAATAAAGTGAAAGGATGGGTGGAGGAAGAGAGGAATGAATAATAGAGAGAGAAAGTGAGAGATAGAGAGAGAGAAAACAAAAAAAGGGAGAAAGAAATAAGACAAAAAAACATATTACCTTCCTCAGTAAAGAGAAGATCAAACATGCCAACCTAACCACGTTGTCGGGGAAACTCGTGTGTTTTTCTTGCTGTTAATGTCAGAGGCTGAGGAATCGAGGAGGGAGGGGGTTGTAGGGGGAGGGGGGATGGAGGGGGGGAAGGGCAAGGTGGGGGAGGGGGAGAAGGGAAGGGGGTGGAGGGGGAGGAGGGAAGGGGAGGGATGGAGGAAGGGGGGCAGAGCAGGAGGATTACGAAGGATAAGGAAGGAGTCACAAATAGCAAACAGAGCTTTATAGGGTCCTTATACGAGCCTGTTTTTGTTTTCGCTACTCTATATTATCAACTTGTATAAGCAAAAGGATAGTAAAGTACAAGAGGGAAGAAGAGGAGGAGGAAAGAGTCCTTCCCCTTGGGAGAAGAAGAGGGAGAATCAGAAGGGAAAGAGTATATAATGGTTTTTTTCTTTAAGAAGTAAGATAGATAGGCTTGGAAAACAAAATAAAAAAGAACATTTATGAGAGATTTTGTGACGTTAAGCAATATGACGTACAGGAAAAGAAGAAGAAGAGGAAGAAGAGAAGGAGGAGGAAGAGGAGTTATATTTAAGGAGGTAAGGGGGTAAGGAAGGAGGTTCAGTTATCGTCTTCCCGCTTGTGTCTCTATCCCGAGGTGGTGTCGCGGGGGGGGAAGAGTGGTGAGGGAGGGGAGGGGGTGAGGGAGGGAGTGCTGGTGGGGAGGGGAGGGAAAAGGGGGAGGCAAGGTGGGGAACGGTGTGGGTGGGTGGAGAGGAGAAGGGAGGTTTTTTTTCGTGTCTTTGGATGCGAGATAGGAGGAGGAGGAGGAGGAGGAATACAAAGGAATACAAAGGAAACACAAACAGCAACAGACCGATAGGTCCTTACAAGGCTGTTTGCTTTAACTACACTACACTAACTAGATAATAAGAGAGAAAGGATAGGAAGTAGAAGGCTCCTCCCCACCCACCCATCCCTCCAGCCGAATCTGGCCGGAAAAGAAGTGATACCATGCAATATAGAAAAACTGCATGGAATTTGTGAGGAAAGTTGAAAGCTGTAATCTATGGCTAACTACTACTAGTTTGTGGGGGTAGGTTTAGTGCTTGATAGATAGGTCATGTTATGTGTGTTTTGTAATGGTGTGAACACAGTGTGGAGGTTCAAAGGGTGGTGCGGCAGCCTTGCCTGGCGCTTTCTTGGGAGGCAGCAGTCAATCAGGCCCCAGCTCCGTTCAATCCACTGCGGATTGTGTACTTTCCATGTAGGACGCCGTACACTTCAATGCCTCCTGCAGCAGTGACCCCTGGTACCTTAAATCCCGATGGTGGTCACTAACTGTCAGGACCCTAACTGAACCACAGCCCGTCACAGGTCGAGAGTAGTAGTGGTAACCGTTAACTCGGGGCTAACTGTGTGTGTTATGAGGTCTAATGTAGTGTTGGTGTAGGCTCAGTGTGGAAGTTCAGGGGTGGTGCGGCAGCCTTGCCTGGCGCTTTCTTGGGAGGCAGCAGTCAATCAGGCCCCAGCTCCGTTTCAATCCACTGCGGTAGTGCACTTTCCAAGTAGGACGCCGTGCACTTCAATGCCCCCTGCAGCAGTGACCCCTGGTATATAAATCCCGATGGTGGTCACTAACTGACAGGGCCCTTACTGAACCACAGCCCGAGGAGCAGGAGGAGGAGGAGGAGGAGGAGGAGGAAGAGGAGGAGGAGGAGGAGGAGGAGGAAGAGGAGGAGGAGGAGGAGGAAGAAGAAGAAGGCGGGGATGATGGTGACGGATGAAATAATAGGAATGTGGGAAAAAAAAAGTCACCTGATACCTCATATTATTATTATTACCATTATCACTATTATTATTATTATTATTGTTATTATTTTCATTATTAATACCATTACTATTATTATCCTTATCATCATTGTTTATATCATCAATAGTAGTATAGTAGTAGTAGTAGTAGTAGTAGTAGTAGTAGTAGTAGTAGTAGTAGTAGTAGTGTAGTTGTTGTTATGTTGTAGTGGTTATAAGAACAGTAATACTATTAAAAGTACCGTTATATATACACACACCCTTGCATAATTCTTTTTTCTCCCTACGCCCATACAACCTCCTTAGACTTTTTTTCCTAATAAGCTTACTTTATCGTGTCACACTTCTCTTTACTTTTTTGTCAATACGGCAGAACCTCAAATCTCGACCCACTTCTCCCTGACAAAGAGATTCCTCGGAAATTGCCCACTTACCCCCTTGCCCACCCATCCCCACCCACCCACTCCCCAAGCACTTCACACTCTCCTCCCCACCCCTCCCCTCCCCTCCCCTCTTCCCCTCCCCATTACTCCTTACACGTATACTTGTCAAGAAAGACTTTCCGGCGGTGATGTCCAGCATTATTATCAATATTATCATTATCAATATCATCCTTTATAAGCATCACTGTAAATTTCACCATTTACTATCATTATCATCATTATTGTCATTTTATATTAGCATTATCAGTATTAGTATTATCAATGATCATCATTGTTGTTGTTGGTGTTGCGTTGGTGTTGATCCTGGAAGCAGGTTGTGCCGCGTGCAGGAGGTGAGGTTGGGGGTGTACGTAGGTCAGAGTTAGGGGGCGGGGCGAGGCAGCTTGGAACACCAGCCCTAGGGGATAAAGAATATTGAGGTGCGTACTATTATCTAAATTATTATTTTATATCTTTTTATTAATGATATATATTTTATGGCCGAATATAGTTTAAAACCCATAAATAAGAATAAACGAGGGTACCGTAAAAAAAGTAAAGTAAGAATATACAATATTATTAATAATACTTGATAATGAAGGACTTGAATTAGAAAAAAAGTAACTGAAGTGAGAAAGACTAAGGGGAGTGTTGGAAGAGAAAGAGGGAAGGGTGAGTGAACGTAATGATTAGGGAAGTAGATCATTTCATGATACATAATATGAGGGAACAAGGCGACTCAAAAATACTTTTGTTTCTTTCTTTTTTTTACATCTTGGCCTGTAGGCAGTGACTTCTAAAGCTCTGAAGGTAGGCTCTGGCGGTTCCCTTGAGGGCTGTGATGGTTGGCCCTCGCCCGTGTGTAATGCGTACACACACAAGGATATATAAAGCATGCAATGATGATAACATTAAAGGAATGATATAAGATATTAAGATAACAAAGGGAACAGACTGGCGCTGGACACATTTCTCCGCTGCTCATCACATTTTGTTCTTTCAAAATCATCATAAAATGTCAGCGTCTGTGTGCAGGCAGCCATTACTGTAACAAAAGATTTTTTCTTCTTCACTTTAAACAACAAACTAAACGTTCCATTTGGTTTATATGTTGCTCTATATTGTTTTTCTTCGTATTTTTTCAGTTTGTTTCAGTCATTCGTTTGTTTTGTTACACAACTCAATAGTCTTCTGGCTGCTAACTTGCTGGTGCCGCTCCCTGCCTCGCCTGAGCCATTACACTGCGGCACACTGGGTGGCACCGCAGGTCAGGCCCCGCGACGGTGCCGTGTCCGTGCTGGGCCTCCCAGCACACCAGCTCCAGGAATTCCTGCAGCTGGTTACAGGAATGCCGCTGCACCAGTTCGTGGGCCCCCGCCACCACTTGCTGCAGCAGCAATTTAAGGCGAGGGCCTTCCACTGCTGTTCTCTCATCTTTCTCGATCTCCTGACACTCTTCTGCTTGTTCTTTCTGGTAATCCTGCCACGGCCGCACCATCACGCTGCGGAACACGGGGTGGCGCCGCAGTGCCGGCCCGGCGTGGCTTACCAGGCCGTGTTCGGCCTCCCAGCACATCAGCGACAGGAAGTCCTGAAGCTGGTCACCAGAGTGACGCTTCACCAACTCGTCTTCCCGCCGCTGTACCTGTTCCAGCAGCCACGCCAGGCGAGGCCCTTCCATTGCTGCTCTCTCTTCTTTCTCGATCTCCTGACAGTCTTGCGCTTGTGGTTCTTCGTAATCCTGCCACGGCCACGGCCGTAGTTTGCGGCATTGCACAGTAATCCAAATATCCTCAATACCAAGTGGTCTAGTGATATCTAAAGTTATTAGGTTACATTTCAGTATTTGTCTTACATATATACATGCACCAGCACCACGTCCATTATCACATCTAAAAACCTTATAATTAGATACATTAATATAATTGTCTGGCGTATGTGGAAGGAGCCAGGTTTCCGTAACACATAAAACATCTATATTTCTTTCTTCAATTAAAAGTTTTACTTCATCAAGACTGGATAAAAGAGATTGGGCATTAATATGTTCAATGACTAGGGAGTCCTTTTTTGGAGTAGAACTACCGGCAGAGTCTTCTTCGCCATGCCTCTATGTAGAGTAATACCTACTACATAAGCGACTTTTATGACCTAGAGACTGACATGTACCACATTGTAATTTATGATCAAATCTGCAAGAGGATCGTTTGTGATTAAATTCTCCACAATTGTAACATCCAACTTTCTGCAAATGGTTTTCATTGTGTCTGTGGGGAGAATAGTTGTGGTTGTCTTTGTTGCGATTGTTATAATAAGTTTCGTGTAATCTGTCAAACTTATTATGTGTGGGTATATTAGGTTGCCAATAGAGTGGCTGACTACGTGTCACCTGCCATTCCCTTGTGGTGGGGTGTAATTTTGTGGGGAGTAAAGTG
>JACEEZ010018480.1:305668-334635 GCA_016584305.1 Chionoecetes opilio
GTTGGGGAGAGGTGACATGAGATACGAGTGGTGGTTGTATGGCCTATGCGTAGCGTGCGAGAGCAGTCTCCCAACGTCTATCAGAGTGGTAAGGATTTGACCATGGAGATATAGAGGGTTTGATCAGGCGAAGTTTATTGGCAGAGAAAGTGGTCCAGGAGGATTGCCAGCGGTCGAATAGGAAAGATTTAAAGGAAAGGTAGTAGTCGGAGGCTGGCAATTTTGAGAAACGGGGGCATTGGGACACAGTGGCCGAGAGCGCCAAGGAATCAACGTGTTCGTTGAGATACCCACGATACCCACGTGACTCGGTACCCAGCAGAAGCAAATTGTTTTGTGGCGTATGGATAGTCGGAATAACCAGTCTTGGATCTCCCGAACAAGAGGGTGAAGTGAGCGAAGAGATTGTATAAGAGAAAGGGAATTGCGGGAATCAGTGTAGATAGTGAAGGAACAGGATGGGTAGAAAAGTATGCGTTTCAAGGCGAAGAGGATGGCGTACAATTCCGTTGTAAGAACAGTGGATTCTGTAGGTAGTTGGTATTGATAGTGAAGAGAGGGGAAGAGGACAGCAAAGCCAGAACCAGAGTGGGATTTAGAACCGTCGGTGTAGAAGTGGGTGCTAGAGGAATGAGTGGAAAGGTGTTCAAGAAAGTGAGAGCGTAAGACAATAGGAGGAATGGTAGACTTGGGAGAGGTAATGGGGACAGAAGAACAGATATGGGGGGAAGGTATAAGCCATGGAGGGAAGGAATGAACGTAGAGAGGGAGAAGATTAAGAGTAGGAAAGGAGGAGTGGGAGAGAAGGGTGCGCATGCGAACAGGGAAGGGCGGCGGCAAACGAGGGGAGGAGAAGATCATTGTGAGGAGAGAATGGGGGACTGCAATCTTAGCAGCCTCCAACTCGCCGCCAGCAGGTCCTCCAGGGCGGGGCGCCTCGAGAGACAACACAGGGCGCGCCGCCAAAAAGAACAGAGGAAGCGAGAAACCTTGTGTATATATATATATATATATATATATATTAATATATATATATATATATATATATATATATATATATATATATATATATATATATATATATATATATATATATATATATATATCATGATGTTTCAGGGTGACAGAGACACTCGGTATACTTGGGTTGTTTATGCAACGTTTCGCCAAGGCACTTGGCATCATCAGGCTAAAAATAGTTAAAATTTAATATATTGTAATGCTAAAAAGCGAACATCTAAAAAATTAATTCTAAGAACAATAAATATTCCTATATTTTCTAAAATTACTAACTAATAAATAAAATATAATTTGTACTTAACGGACCTTGGTGTGTATGCTGTCTGAGTTGGTAGAGGACTGAATGAACACTAGTTCATTCGACAAAAAAAAAAAAAAAAAAAAAAAAAAATTCTAAGAAACAATAAAATATTCCTATATTTTCTAAAATTACTAACTAATAAATAAAATATAATTTGTACTTAACGGACCTTGGTGTGTATGCTGTCTGAGTTGGTAGAGGACTGAATGAACACTAGTTTTGTGAGTGACATTTCAGCTTGTGTGGGGCGATCGAACCGAGAGTCGGGCAATCGAAACAGTGGTAGTCATTTGAGTATATGTAGTTGTTGTGAAATGACTTGGTTATTAAGATCAGGGGACAAGTGCTTGATGTGTATAGCTTCTAATAATTTAGTGTTACTAGGGTAGTGTGCCTTGGATAGGATACTAAAGTCATTCATAGAAAAAGGGTGATCTAAATCATGTGAGTGTGAGCGGATTGCAGATTGCGAAGGTGAAGAAATGGGTCGACCAGTACCTGCAGAAACACCTTTATGCTCAGAAAGCCTAAGGGTTAGATTCCTTGTCGTCTCGCCGACGTATCTAGCGTTACAACTAGAACATTTGAATTCATAAATTATGTTAGAAATAAGGGCTTTAGGTATAGAGTCTTTATATTTGAAATGAGTTCTTAGGGTAAGAGAATTAGTAAAAATAAATTTAAATTTTGAGTTAGGAAGATGTGACTTAAGCAGATCATTGAGTTTTTTCCGAATGGTGTAACTGAGATGACCATAAAATGGGAGTTTAACATAGTGTGTGTCTAATATGGGTTCGGGTTCGTTCGACTCTGGGTTGAACTTTTTATCTAAGAACTTTGAGATGGTTGTTTCAATTAATTTGAGGGGGTAGCCATTGTTTTGGAAAAATTGGTAAGGTAATTTTGATCTCATTATCAAGGGAAAACCAATTAGACATGAGAACTATAGCATCTGGTAAGTAGGGTCTTAACGTCATTGATTTTAAAAAGGTTAGGGATAAATGAAGGCATATGTATTCCTAAACCAGTGAACGTAGGTTTTCCTATAACTGAGGTGTAAGGTATTATTTATTACGAAGTACTAGGGGATAGCTCAAACTGTTAGTGAGGATTGTGTTTTTCAATCTTCATAATTTGAACTTAATATTTGGTGCGAGAGAATTAAGGGTAATATACAGAATAAGGGAATGTGCTCGGTATTCTTTAAATAAGTAAAACGTGTCGTCTCAACATATCGTTTATAATAAAAAGGTTTACAAAGTATTAGTTACAGTTTAGAACATGTCATGTCTCATGGTGACATAAAAAAAGCTCATTAGCAAATGAGGACTCCAGGCACGTCCCATGGAAACAGCGTGTATCAGTGTTTGATCATAAAATGTCAATGAAGGATACTCCTGCCCTTTTCAAGATACACTTCATAGACAATCAACCCACAGTTGGCCACGACAACTTGTAAGTATTCTTACTTGGTCTTGACCCTCTGTTTACCTGTAAATAAAAACCTTAACTAAAAAGGGTAACACACTTCCGTATCGTTTGTCTGCGCTTCCATTCCATTCCTTTCCCTATATTTTCTTTTTTTCTCTGTCTTTCTCTCAAACGCCTTTTTTTCCAGTCTACTCTTTCCCCTTCTCCTCCCTTCGTCGTTCCTTCTACTTCCCTTCTCATCATAATATTTCTCCCCCCTCCCCGCTCTCTCGTAAAAGACAATCAAATGTTCTCATCTCTCGCTCTCTCTCACTCTCTCTCTCTCCTCTCCTCTCTCTCTCTCTCTCTCTGTCTCCTCTCCTCTCTCTCTCTCTCTCTCTCTCTCTCTCTCATCTCTCACATGGAGCACCTAATCACAGTGGGTGATAAGAGTGAACTAATTGTGGGTATCGTGAAATAAGATCTGGATGGTTTTTGTTAAATGCTGGGACAGTGAGACGTCTTCGCGTCTCTCTCTCTCGATCTCTCTCTGCTTTTTGTCTCATCTCTCTCTTCTCTCTCTCTCCTCGTGTGCATCTTCGTTCCTCTCTCTCTCCTCTCTCTGTTTGTGGTTTTTGTGGGAGGGGGGTGGGGATTGGATTTACTTCTGATTTATTTGTGGGTTTCATTAATGTCTATCTGAAAACGACAATAAACACTACACATCACACAACACACATCCACACACACACACACACACACACACACACACAACACCACACACACACACTCACACACGATACACACACACCACATACACACACACACAACTCGAAAGAGAGAAATAATATAGCATGGAGGAAGAAGAGATGGAGGTGCATGTGAAGGAGTTTCCGTTTAAGAGATTGAGACTGAAGAATCTGAGCGGAGGCAGAGGAATGGGGAGCAGGAGTAACGAAGTGAGATCATGACTTCTCCCTACCGCTGTGCTGTCTCCGGTGAACGACCTTCTTCACAGCACAAATGAACTGCTCCATAAACATCCTGACCAGGATGTCTCACACCACACACACACCACACACACACTACACACAACACACACACACACACCACCACACACGCACGCACACATCACCCACACATACCACACACACATAAACACATCACCCACGACACACACAACCCTCCACACACACAACACCACACCACACACACACACAACACATCACACACACACACACACACACACACACACACACACACTACACAAACACACACGTACCTACAATATCCATGCTTAAACGATCACAATCTCTAGGAGAAACTTGCAATAATTTTTAAAGGCAAGTTACAGATTTGTGGCCGATAGTGTTCGTTTCTACGGAACCTGAATACCTACAGACCAAAAGATTTCTTCGAGTGATCCACGATCTCTTTCGACAAGCTCACAGTCTCCTCTCCGACGTCCACAAACTTCCAAACTCCACGAAACACCCTTTTCTTTCCGTCTCTGAAGTAATTCTCTCCAATCCGACTTGCCAGGCCCGGTCTTCGGTCACATCGTCACCATGCGTATCCACCCCGTGATAATCTGACTCGCCTGGAGGTACTGGAGGCTGGAGGAACTCGCTGCAAAGATAGTAAGAAGAGCGAGAAAGGCATGAAGAAAAGTTACACTACAGTTCCTCTTTATCTTGCTTCTTTTGAGTTTGCGTTTCCATGAACTCTGCCAGGCACACTTTCACTCTGCCTTCTGCCTTGGGGATTTCCATGGGTCAGTGGTGTATATGATGGTATGCACTTGACAATACAATAATAACAAAACAATAACAACGCGACCCTAAGGCAGTGGGGCTTGGCCGATATGCCCGTCGCTGCGTCGCCTGCAGATAAGTCCGTCTCTCTCTCCTCTCATCCATCTCTCCTCCTCTCTCTCCTCTCTCAGTCATCGTCTCTCCTCTCTCTCTCTCTCTCGATCTCATCTCTCTCTCTCTCTCTCTCTCTTCTCTCTCACTCCTCTCTCTCTCTCTCTCGCTCTCTCTCTCTCTCTCTCTCTCTCTCTCTCTCCTCTCTCCGCTCTCTCTCTCTCTCTCTCTCTCTCTCTCTCTTCTCTTCTCTCTCGTGTCTCTCTCTCTCTCTCTCTCTCTCTCTCTCTCTCTCTCATCCCTCTCTCTCTCGCACCTCGTCATCTCCTGGTCGTCTCTCTCTTCTCTCTTCTTCTCGTCTGTGTCTTCCTGTCTGTCTGTCTGTTCTTTCCTGTCCTGTCTGTCCTGTCGTCTGTCCTGGTCTGTCTTCTGGTCCCTGTCTTCGTGTCTTCCCTGCTGTCCTGTCTGTCCCTGTCTGTCTGTCCTGTCTGTCTGTCTGTCTGCTGTCTGTCTTGTCTGTCTGTCTGGTCCTGTCCCTGTGTACTGTCCTGTCTGTCCGTCTGTCACTCATGTCTGTCTAGTCCTGTCTGTCATGTGCCTGTCTGTCTGTCTTGTCCGTCTGTCTGTCTGTCTGTCCCTGAGTCTGTCTGTCTGTCTGTCTGTCTGTCTGTTCTTCTTTGTCTGTCTGTCTCGTTCTTCCTGTCTGTCCTGTCCTGCTGTCCTGTCTGTCTGTCTGTCTGTCCTGTCTGTCTTGTCCTGTCTGTCTGTCTGTCTGTCTGTCTGTCTGTCTGTCTGTCTGTCTGTCGTCTGTCTGTCTTCTGGTCTGTCCTGTCTGTCCTGTCCCTGTCTGTCTGGTCTGTCTGTCTTCTGTCTGTCTGTCTGTCTGTCTGTCCTGTCTGTCTGTTCTGGTCTGCTCTGTCTGTCTTGTCGTCTGTCTGTCTGTCTGTCTTCTGTCTTCTGTCCTGTCTGTCTATTTAAACTAATTTAAAATTCTTGGCCCTATCCGTGAAATCTCGAAACCTGCGCGCGCCTTAACGCCGGCCATACATAGTAAGCCTCACAGCAATATCACATTAATCTCTAAGTAACATGTGTCATGACGGTCGTAAGAGGTCACGATGAAGTCATGATAGCTGTAGGAATACTTCACTATGGGACTTAACGGTCGTTTTTGTCGTCACGATACAGCTACGAGACCGTCGGATAGTGCGCGAGCGGCGATGATGTCCAAGAGGTATCACGCTAGATGTAAGACTATGTCACGAATAATAAAAATTAACATTAATTTATGGGGGGGGGGCGTCACGATAGAGCTACGGTAAACCGCAATAGTGGTCACGCGGTGTCATGAAGGTATCACGATAACTGTTAAGACTACTTTCACGTAATATGGGAAGAAAACAAACGGCCAATTTGCCGTGTCAGATAGAGCTACGTACCACGATATTAGTGCCACGATGATTCACGACGGTGTCCTCAAATATCACCAATAGCGTCAATGAGCTCTAATAACCAACATGCCTGACCAGGCTTCAGTTGGTCGAAGTATCCGATCATACCTCTAATAGAATATGCTTTAATGCGTCACGATACACGCAATCATGAATCACGATAGTAGCTACTAACGTGTCCAGACGATTTTCCTAATGAATGCATCACGTGATAACCCTGATAATGCGATTGGGTTGCGATAGGTGGTCTATCGGTAAACAATCGTTGACACGGTTTTATTGACTGTGGGATACTCACACATCCACATATGCCCGCGCGGTTGCTATACATTCACATCACACCCACACTTATCCCCCACCGGATGAATTAACATCATCAGAGTGCAGTGCATATTTCACAAACATTAAAGATTTCAGGGCTCGTGCAGAACATCTACAAATCAGGGGATAAAAAAATAGGCACGTGGCAAAGGAGTCCACGTGAACCCCTTGTACAGACTTCATGATCATAGAATGAGGAAGGGAGATGATCGCATTATTATCTCCATCACGCCCTCTCCTTTGCACGACCAATGCTGGCAACCCTCCAACTACATCCCCTTCTCTACAGTGGTCGTCGGACGCAGACATCCTTTTCCCCTTCCTCTACCTCAGAGATACGTGCCCTCAGCTGCAACACATCCTCTTGGTCGCGTAACCTCCGCATCCAATATCTCGGCAATAATATCAAACGTCGCAGCGTTTATGTCAGGAGGCAATGTCGCCACACCCTCCCCATCCACTCCAAATGATTCCTCTCATTCGAGTTATGATCTTCCATCTCATCTCCGAAGATCTGGGGTGGGCGCACAGCGAGCTGTGCTCCAATGCGAAATTCAGGGGTTCCGTGCCACCCCCTCGATCCGTGCCTTATTTTCTCCCATAAGTGACTGAAGGAAAAGTGCAGAAGCGCAATTGCACAAATATTAAATAGCCTTAAACGAGAGACCAATATCCTTATAATAATATAACGAAAGTGTGTCTGTCTGGTGTTGTTGTGTTTGTGGTGTGTTGTTGTGTGTGGGTGTGTGTGTGGTGTGTGGTATAGGTCCGCCCCCCGTGGCGGAACCCTCATATGGGCACAGTTTTTGGAACCGGTGACCAGGGAAGGTTTTTTAAGTACAATTATGAGATGATCCGATCACTTTTTTTTTTTTTTTTTAGCAGCCTATTAGCGAGAATTGTGAAAATCTTGGGTTGCGAGAGTTGTGGAAACCTTGATGTAGGGTGATGGGTAATGGGTGAGTGAATGGGTGGGTGATGGGTAATGTGGTGTAGGGTGATGGTGAGTGGCAAATGGTGGGGGATGATCGGGTGATGGGTGGGGAATAATGGGGTTGATGGGTAATGGGTGGGAGTGAATGGGTGTGTGGTTGATCGGGTAATGAGGTGAGTGCATTGGGTTGTCGGGGGTGTACTGTGGTTAATTGGGTGGTGTGGTGATGGTAATGGGTGGAGTGGAATGGGTGGGGGGTGATGGGTAATGAGTGAGTGAATGGGTTGGGGGTGATGGGTAATGGTTGATGAATGGGTTGGGGGTGATGTGAATGGGTTGGCGTTAATACATACAGTTCTACATCCATGATTTCAGGCAAGTTAGAGGGGCTATCTGGAGAGTCTGTGTTTGGTGGGCCGAAGGCCACTAACACTGGTGGTGGGCCCCGTGAAGGCCCACCATAGCCCTCGCGCAGAGCTAGCCAAAAACGTCCGCCCGGAGGGTGGCTTTTGCGGCTAGTATATACATAGAATATATTTTTAGTTTGATTTCTTAGTTTGGTACAATACATCTTTGATATTTCATGGGTTGCACAAATATATTATTATATAGTATAGTATGATATTATGATCATATCTATTATATAATACTAAATATATATATAATTAGCTCTAATATTAGTAATGTATGATATATAAGTATATACATATCTACTTAAAAATATATATTATATAAATATATTTATAGATAAATATATATAGTATATAAATATCTTATATATAAATAAAAGATATATATATATCCAAATAGTTATATAATATATCATAATCTTATAGATATTATAAATATATATTTAATATAGTATAAATATAAATATAATTATCCACATATATATATATATAAATATATATATATATAAGTAATATAAATATATAATGATATATAAATATATATATTTACTAATATATATACAATAATTATTTACATATAAATATATATACACATAAATATATATAAATATATTAATTTATTTTTTAGAAATATATATAACTATATATAAATATATTAGGTACATATAAATATATATATATATAATATATTATACTATATAATTATACATATATATTCTATACATAATAGATTATTTATATATATAAATATATATATATATAACAAGTATATAATCATTATAATATATATAATATATATATAATATTATATATATATAAATAATATAATTTATATATATATATAATATATAGTACTATATGTTATTTTCTTGGTAGATTCATCATGAATTTCAGTGGTACAGAGACACTCGGTATACTTGGGGTTTTTATGGCAACGTTTCGCCAAGGCACTTGGCATCATCAGGCTAAAAATAGTTAAATTTAATATATTGTAATGCTGAAATGAAGCGAACATCTAAAAATTAATTCTAAGAGTACAATAAAATTATTCCTATATTTTCTAAAATTCACTGTCAACTAAATAAATAAAATATAATTTGTACTTAACGACCTTGGGTTGTGTATGTCTCTGTCCATGAGTGTGGTAGAGGACTGAATGAACACTGGTTTTGTGGGTGACATTTCCAGCTTGTTGTGGGGGCCGATCGAACGGAGAGTCGGGCAATCGAACAGCTGGTAATCATTTGAGATATGTAGTTTGTTGTGATGACTTGGTTATTAAATCAGGGGAACAAGTGCTTTGATGTGTATGAGCTTCTACTAAATTTAGTTTCACTAGGTAGTGTGCCTTGGGAATAGGATAACTGAGTCTTTCATAGAAATATATATATATAATATATATATAATAAATATATATATATATATAATATATATTGTTATGTGATATAGATATAAATATAATATGTATATATAAATTATTAAAAAAAATATATAATATATCAATTATTATATTACAATTATCTTATATATATATGATATATATATACTATATATATACTATTAATATTATTATATTATAAATATATATATATAATTATATAGGTATCATATATTATTATTCATATTTATATATATATAAGCTATATATATATATGTTTAATATATATATATATATCTATATATATAGTATATATATATATATTTTATATTATATATATATATATATATATATATATATTATGATTTTTATATATATATATATTATATTATATATTTAATATAAATATATTATATAAATATATTTTATATATTAAAATATTATATAGATTATTACTTCTTAGTATATTACCTTTCTACTCCTTATATAACTATATATATATTCTAGAAAGACGTCTTATTAATATTACTAACATGATATATCTATATAGTATTTGAGTATATTCTATATATATTTATATATATCTATTATATATATTTAATGATATCTTCTATATTTAGCTACTATCAGACACTAAAATCATTATTTTTTATAGTATTATACATATACCAAAAGAAATATTTTATAAAACTACTGTGATATATATATATATATAGTACCTCAATATATTTTTATATATTTATATATTTTATATTAATATACATAATAATATATATATAGGAGTATATATATATTACTCCTCATATATATATATATATATTTATATATATATATATATATTTATATATATATATATATATATCTATATATATATCTATATATATATATATCTATATATATATATTATATATTTATATATATATATAATATATTTTTATATATTATTTTTATATAATAATATATTTATATATATATTTCTATACTTATATATCCTAATTCATAATATATAATAATGATTATATTTGTATTCTATAATATATAATTATTAATCGTCATCTTATAAATTTATATATATATATATAGATATATATATATATAGTATATTATTATAAGTATTATACTTCTTATAATATATATATATATATATATATATATATATATCTATAATTTATATATTATATATATATCATCATATATATAGTATAGATATCTATATATATCTATATATATATAATTTTATATATTACTATATGAGATAGGTTCTATAATATTTATAATGTATAATTTATCTCTATAGTAATATAGATATATCTATTAAAATAGTTTATATAGTATATATATATATATAATATATTTAACTATATTAGTATCACTATTACTATATATATTATTATATATATATATAATATATTTATGATATATATTATATAATCTAATTTTATACAGTATATAAATATATATATGCTATATAATATATATATAAATATATATGAATCTAGTAATATATTATTATATCTCTGTCATAGAGTATATAAATTATTAAACTATAGTTATTAATATTATATCTATTAGAAAAATATATATAGATATATATATATATACTATAATATATATAAATAGAATATATATATATATATATAATATATATATATATATCATATGATATATATATATATATATATATATATCTATAGATATATATACATATATATATTAAATATCGATATATATATATATATATTATATATATAGATATATATCCTATATATAGGTATATATCTATATATTATACTATATATATATGTAGTATATTATATATATATTATATAGATATATATATATAGAATATATATATATATATATAAATATATATATTAATATATATATATATATATAAATATATTATTACAACTATATATATAGATATTCAACTATATATATTATATATATATATATATATATATATATTTATATATATCTATAATTATAATATATATATATAAAATATTATATATATTTACATATATCTATATATATATCTATATATATATATATCTATATATATATTACTTAGTAAATATATATATATATATATATCATATTATATATATATATAAATTATATATATATATAAAATATATATATATATATATATACATATCATATATATCTATATATATATATTATATATAGTAAATATATATATATATCTAGTATATAAATATATATATAGGAATTATATAAATATTATAGATATATACTATTAGTATATGATATATTATATATATATATATATATATATGATATAAATATATATATATATATATATAATATATATATACTGTATATCAATAGATAGTTTATATATTATTATTTATTATATATATACTATATATATATATATATATAAATATATATACATAATATATGTATATATATATATATAATATAGATAAATATATATATATATATATATATAGATATAGATATATATAATATATAAATATATATATAATATAGATATATTATTATAATAGATATATGATAAATATATATAGATATATATATATATATATTTATATATATATAGATATAAATATATATAGATATATGATATATATACTTTATATATATCTTTATATATATCTATATATTTATATATATATAATACTACATATTTATTATAAATATATATTATATATTATATATATAGATAATATGATAATATTATATATAATTTCATGTGAATATATATTTTATAGTATATATTATTTCTATGAATGACTTCGTGGTATCCTATCCAAAGGCACGACTACCCTATTGACACTCAAATTCACTTAGAAGCGATACACATCAAGCACTTGTCCCTGGATCTTATAACCAAGTCCATTTCACAACAACTACTATACTCAAATGATTACCCACTGTTTCCGATTGCCCGCTCTCCGTTTCGATCGCCCCACACGCTGAAATGTCACCCACAAAACCAGTGGTTCATTCAGTCCCTACCAAACTCAGACAGCATACACACCAAGGTCCGTTAAGTACAAATTAATATTTTATTTATTTAGTTATAATTTTTTAGAAAATATAGAATATTTTATTATTGTCTCTTAGAATTAATTTTTTAGATGTTCCTTTTTAGCATTACAATATATTAATTTTAACTATTTTTAGCCTGAGATGCCAGTGCCCTTGGCGAAACGTTGCATAACAACCCCAAGTATACGAGTGTCTCTGGTCACCCTGAAACTTCATGATGCAATCTACAAGAAAATCAACCTATATATATATATAATATATATATATACATGCCTATATTTCACTATATATATATATATTATATATCATATAATATCATATAATATATATATAAATATTTTATATACATAATATCGTTTTATAATAATATAATTGATATATATATGTATATTATATTATATGTAATATATTTATATTATATATATCTTTATATATATTAATATTTATATGTAATATATATATTTATATATATATTATATATATTTATATTATAATTATTTAATATTCTATATATATTTATATGTCTATAGATTTATATGTATATATATTTCTATATATATTTATATACTACTCAAATTTTACTATATATATATCTTTTATCTATAGTTTCATATATAATAATATATTTATATCTCTCTACTATTTTCATAATCTATTTGATAATTTATCTATATATCTATATTTTATATATATTTTACTTTTTCACAAAACTATATATATTTTAGATATATATATATATTTCTATACTAACATTATCATCTCCTCTTATCTACTCATACTGATTCTTATCTCTCTATCTATCTTTATACTATCTAGATTTTATATATATATATCTTTATCTATATATATATTTAGATATATATATATTTATATATATATCTATAATATATTATATTATATCTATATACCCGAAAAATGTCCAATAATACTATATTTTTCCCCCTGAAATATCAAGAGTATTCCAACTAAGAAGTGAATCAACGAAAAATATAATTAATATGTATATTACTAGCTCCGCAAAGTGCCCACCCTCCGGCGTACTTTTTGTGGCTAGCTCTGCGGACGTGTGCTATTGGTGGCCTTCGGCCCACCACCTGTGTTAGTTGGGCACTTCGGCCCACCAAACACAGAACCCCACAGATAGCCCCTTCTAACTTTCCTGAGTGTGCTGATGTAGAAATGTATGTATTAACGCCAAACCCATTCACATCATCCCCCAACCTTCACTCACCCATTCCTCTTTCACTCCCCACCGTGTGTCACTCACTCATGTTACGTCTCACCCTCCCACCCATTCACCACGCCATTACCCCACCACACACCCATGACCCTCATCCCCCCACCCCACCCATTTCAACTCACCCTACCCATCACCACACACCTCATTCACTCTCACCCATTACCCACGACCCCCATCTATTCCCTCACCCATCACCATCATCCCCCAACCCATTCACTCAACCATCACCCGACACCCATTACCCTCACCCCACCCATTCACTCACCATTACCCATCATCCTACATCTAGGTTTCCTCAATTCTCGCCAACCCACTTTTTTCACATTTTCTCGCTTATATATGCTGCTAAAAAAAAAAACAAAAAGTGATCGAATTCATCTCATAATAGGTTCGAGACTTAAACCCTTCCACTGGTCAACCTGGTTCCAAACTGTGGCCATATGATGGATTCCGCCACGGGGGCGGAACCTATACCACACCACACACACCAAACACACACCACACACCCACACACACACCACACAGACAGACACACTTTTCGCTTATATTATTATAGATATTTGGTCTACGTAAGGCTATTTAATATTTGTGCAATTGCGCTTCGGCACTTTTCCTTCAGTCACTTTGGGAGAATAATAAGGCGGATCGAGGGGTGGCACGACCCCTGAATTCGCATTGGCCACTCTCTGTGGCCCCCCCCATCTTCCGGATGAGATGGAAATCATACTCGTGAAGGAAGTCATTTGAGTGTGATGGGAACGTTGGCGACATTGCCTCCTGACATAACGCTGCCCGTGACGTTTGATAATTGCCCGAGATATTGGATGCGGAGGTTAGGAAATAAGTGTTGCAGCTCGGCACGTCCTCTGCGGTTAGAGGAAGGGGAAAGGATATGCTTCCCGACGACCATTGTAGAGTCAAGGGGATGTAGTTTGAAGGTTTGCCACATTGGTCGCTGGCAAAGGAGAGGCGTGATCTAGAGGATACAATATTGCGATCTACTCCCTCCTCATTCTTATGATCATGAAGTCTGTAACAAGGGGGTTCAACGTGGACTCCTTTGCCACGTGCCTATTTATTCTTTATCTGATTTGTAGATGTTCTGCACGACTGAATTTTAATCTGGATGAATATCTTGCTAAGGGATGATGTAATCTCCAGGTGGGTGGATAACGGTTGGGTGTGAATGTCGAATTATACAACCGCGCATGCATGTGTGTAATGTGTGAGTATCCCTCTCTAAGTGTCCAGCATTGTTCCGATAGACTCCTTATCGTTAACCCATATCCGCAATTGCTCAGGGTTATCGTGATGTCTTCTTCCGGAGAAATCGTGACACGTTAGTAGCTCTATCGTGACTCACGCTTGCGTTTATCGTTGAGCGTGTGTAAGCATATTTCTTAGGGCTATCGAGATAGACTCAACGAATGCCTGGTCAAGGCCATGTTCGGTATAGCTCTTGACGCTATCGTGATATCTTCATGAACACCGTCGTTGAATCATCGTGTGCCTATCTGTGTTATCGTAGCTCTATCTTGACGGCAACTTGGCCGTTGTTTTTCCATCGTGACGTAGTCTTACAGTTATCGTGATCACCTTCATGACCCGTCGTGACACTATTGCCGGTTACCGTAGCTCTACTCGTGCGATAAAAAATTAATGTGTTAATTTTTATATTCGGTGTACATCAGTCTTACATCCTATCGTGATACCTTCTTGACACCGGTCGCGGCACTATCGTGGTAAGCGTTAGCTGTATCGTGACGACAAAACCGACCGTTTAATTTCCCATTCGTGAAGTAGTCCTACAGCTTTCCATGCACTTCCACTCGTTGACCATCTCTACGACCGGCATGACACATACTTAGAGTTATTGTATAATTGCGTGAGGCTATGATGGCCGGCGATAATAGTGTGTCATATTTCACGATTAGGGCCCAATATTAATTAGTTTAAATAACAGACCAGACAGCGACAGACAGACAGACAGACAGACCGACAGACAGACAGACAGACAGACGACAGACAGACAGACAGACAGACAGACAGACATACAGAACAGACCAGACGAGACAGACAGACAGACAGACAGACAGACAGACAGACAGACAGACAGACAGACAGCAGACGACAGACAGACAGACAGACAGACCGACAATAATCAGACAGATACAGACAGACATCCAGAACAGACAGCACAGACAGACAGACAGACAGACAGACAGACAGCCAGACAGACAGCAGACAGACAGACAGCCAGCACAGACTAGGTACAGACAGAACAGTACATATACAGACAGACAGACTGGACAGACCCAGATCAGACAGACAGATACAGACAGACAACAGACAGACAGACTTACAGACGTGTACAGACAGACAGACAGACAGACAGAACAACCGACAGACGACAGACAGACAGACGACTCAGACATAGACGACAGACAGTACAAACAGACTAGCACAGACGACAGACAGACCAACAGACAGACAGCAGACAGACAACAGACAAACAGACAGACAGACAGCAGACAGACAGAGAGAGAGGAGACGAGAGAGAGAGAGGAGAGAGAGAGAGAGATGAGAGAAGAGAGGAGAGAGAGAGAGAGAGAGAGAGAGAGAAGAGAGAGAAGAGAGAGAGAGAGAAGAGAGAGAGAGAGAGAGAGAGAGAGAGAGAGAGAGAGAGAGAAGAGAGAGGGAGAGAGAGAGAGAGAGAGAGAGAGAGAGAGGAGAGAGAGAGAGAGAGAGAGAGAGAGAGGAGAGAGAGAGAGAGAGAGAGAGAGAGAGAGAGAGAGAGAGAGAGAGAGAGACGTGACTTATGCAGGCCGACGCAGCGACGGGCATATCGGCCCACCCCACGGCTAGGGTCGCTTTGTTATGTTTTTGTTATTATTTTGTTATTAGTCAAGTGCATCCATCTCATACACACACTGCCCCTGTGAAATCCCCAAGGCGAAGCCGGTGAAAGTGGGCCTGGCAGAGTCATGGAACGCAACTCAAAGAGCAATGTCAAGGAGGAACTGTAGTGTACTTTTCTTCATGCTTCTCGCTCTTTACCATCTTGCAGCGCCGTCCTCCAGCCTCCAGTCCTCCAGCGAGTCATTATTATCACGGGCTGGATACGCCCTGTCCTGACCGAAGACCGGCCTGCAAGTCGGATGGAATTAACTCAGAGACTGGAAAGAAAAGGGGGTTTCGTAGAGTTTTGAAGTTTTCGTGGACGTCGGAGAGGAGACGTTGAGCGTGTCTAAGGATCGTGGATCACTCGAAGAATCCTTTGGGGGGGGGGGAGGGGGGGGCTGTAGGTAGTCTGGTTCACGTAAAAACGACACTAGCGCCACAAAATCTGTAACTTGCCCTTTAAATTATGCAAGTTTCTCTGAGATTGTGATCCTTTAACTTGGATTATTGTAGGTACGTGTGTGTGTGTGTGTGTGTGTGTGTGTGTGTTGTGTGTTGTGTGTGTGGTGTGGTTTGGTGTGTGTGTGGTGTGTGTTTTTGTGGGTGTGTGTGTGTGTGTTTGTGTGGAGATAGAAGGAAGGGAGGGGGGGGTGAGAAACATACTCTGGGGGGGGGGGGGGGGGGGGGGGGGGGGGGGGGGTAGGGGGGGGGGGGGGGGGTATTTTTATGTTGTGTTGTATGTGTTGTGTATTTGTGCGTGTGTGTGTGTGTGTGTGTGTGTGTGTGTTGTGTGTGTGTGTGTGTGTGTGTGTGTTGTGTAACTCCTGGTTCCAGATGTATTATGGAGCAGTTCATTTGTTGCTGTGAAGAAGGTCGTCACCGGAGACAGCACAGCGTAAAGTGAAGAAGCAGATCTTTCACTTTCGTCCTCCTGCTCCCCCTTCCTCTGCCTCCCTCCCTCTTCAGTCTCAGTCTCTTACTTGAACTCCTTCACAGGCACCTCCCATCTCTTCTCCTCCCGCTATCTTATTTCTCTCTTTCGGTGTTGTGTGTGTGTGTGTGTGTGTGGTTGTATTGTGTGTGTGTGTGTGTGTGTGTGTGTGTGTGGTGTGTGTGTGTGTGTGTGTTTGTGTGTGTGTGTGTTGTGTGTGTGTGTTTATATGCGTTTCATGAAATACATTCATGGAACCCAAAATAAATCAGAAGTAATCAACTCACAACAAAAAAACCACACACAGAGATAGAGAGAGAGAGAGAGAGAGAGAGAGAGAGAGAGAAGAGAGAGATAGAGAGAGAGAGAGAGAGGAGAGCGAAGACGTCATCACTGTCCCCCCAGCATTTAATCAAACCATCCAGATCTTATTTCACGATACCCAATTAGTCACTCTTATCACCAACGGTGATAGGTGCTCCATTTTAAGAGAGAGAGAAGAGAGAGATAAGAGAAGAGATGAGAGAAGAGAGAGAGAGAGAGAGAGAGAGAGAGAGAGAGAGAGAGGAGAGAGAGAGAGAGAGAGAGAAGAGGGGGGGGGAAAAATTATGATGAAGGGAAGTAGAAGGAAGACGAAGGGGGAAAGGGAAAGAGTAGACTCGGAAAAAAAGGCGTTGTGAGATGAAAGAAGAGAAAAAAGAAAATATGGGAAAGGAATGGGATGGAAAGCAGACCAAACGATCGGAAGGTGTTCCCTTTTTAGTAGGTTATTTACAGGTAACAGAGGTCAAACCAATAAGAATACTTACAAGGTCGGGGACACTGTAGGGTTGATTGGTCTCTGAAGTGTATCTTGAAAAAGGCAGGTATCTCATGCTTTTTATTCCAAACTGAATGGTATGTCCAGGGGATGTGCCTGGTCCTTCATTTGCTATGCTTTTTATGTCACCATGAGGACATGTGGCTGTCTAACTGTCCTAAACTTTTTTAAACCTTTTTATTATAAACGCTTGTAGACGACACTTTTTTACTTTTTAAAAAATACCGAGCACATTCCCTTATTTCTGAATTACCTTTAATTCTCAGCACCCAAATATAAGTTCACATATGAAATTGAAAAACAATCATCACTACCATGTTTAGATATCCTAGTTCTCGTAAAAATAATTACCTTACCCACCTCAGTCCTTCGAAACCTACTTTCACTGGTTTAGAACTCAATATGCTTCATTTATCCTAACCTTTTTAAAATCAATACTATTTAGACCCTACTACACAGATGCTATAGTTTCTCATCTAATTGGTTTTTTCCTTTGATAATGAGATCAAATTTCCTTACAATTTTTTTTCCAAACAATGGCTACCCCCCTCAATTGAATTGAAACAATCATCTCAAAATGTTCTTAGATAAAAAGTTCAACCCAGAGTCGAACGAACCCGAACCCATATAGACCGACACTATGTAAACTCCCATTTTATGGCCATCTCAGTATACACAATTCGGAAAACTCAATGATCTACTTAATCCATCTTCCTAACTCAAAATTTAAATTTATTTTTTACTAAGTCGCTTACCCTAAGAACTCATTTCAAATATAAAGACTCGATAACTAAAAGCCCTTATTTCTAACAAATTTATGAATTCAAATGTTCCTAGTTGTATACGCTAGATACGTCGGCGAGACGACAAGGAATCTAACCCTAGTCTTTCTGAGCTAAAGGTGTTTCGCACGTAACTGGTCGACCCAGTTCTTCACCTTCGCATCTGCAATCCGCTCACACTCAACTGATTTAGATCACCCTTTTTCCTTGAATGGACTTTAGTATCCTATCCAAGGCACCTACCCTAGTGACACTAAATATTAAAAGCTATCACATCAAAGCACTTGTCCCCCTGATCCTTAATAACCAATTCATTTCACACAACTACATATACTCAAATGACTACCACTTGTTCGATTGCCCGAGCTCTCGGTTCGATGCCCCACACAAGCTGAAATGTCACCCCAAAACTAGTGTCTCATTCAGTCCTCTACCAACTCAGACAGCATTACACACCAAGGTCCGTTAAGTACAAATCAATATTTTATTTATTAGTTAGTAATTTTAGAAATATAGGAATATTTTATTGTTTCTTAGAATTAAATTTTTTAGATGTTCGCTTTTTAGCATTACAATAACTCAATTTTACTATTTTTTTAGCCTGATTATGCCAAGTGCCTTGGCGAAACGTTTGCATAAACAACCCAAGTATACCGGTGTCTCTGTCACCCTAAACAATCATGATATATATAAATATAGTATGTCAGTATGAAGTTTTACAATAGTAATGTCACCGATTATTTACTAACGGCCATTGAAACTAATGTATAATAACGACCTCCCACAGACAATGAATATCGTGACAAGGTACTCTCAAACCCTCAAGTGTGTGGAGTACACACAGACCCTCAGAAGGAGTCTTGTAATCGGGCGCTAGGTATCGCGTCTCCTGTTGTTCGCTTCCGTCTCCTGTGTGCCAGGCAGCATAATACAGGGAGTTATGCCGGAACCTCCCGTGGATCCGGTGTCCATCGGTTCCCAGGCCGAGGTGAGGAGGTCACCATCACGTGTTTGCTTCCAAACATTTTATTGATATGAAATAAAAACAGTAAAATACACTTAAGAAATGCATTTATGAGACTGAAAGAAATATGCATGAACTTTATATGCACTTAAACTCTAAGCCATTTAATATTTTTGTGCAAACTTTTTACATGAAACATACCAATAGAGGCGGAATTTAATTAGCTTTCTATTGATAAATCATATTTTCTGGTAAATGAATTAGCACTATACAATAATTAGCGTTAACTAAATAAATAACATCTAAATAAATTACCAATATTGGTGATGTTATTTATTTTGTTAACGCTACTTTCTGCTTGGTGCTAATTCATTCAATCAGAAACGAAAAATATCAATGGAACGCCTTAATAGAATCCGCTTATATTGATTTATTTCCAGTAAAAGTTTTTCTCGCAAATTTAAATGGCGAAAAGTTTAAGTGAATATTAATGTTCATGCTATTTCTTCAGCATCATAATGGCATTTCTTTAGTGGTATTTTACTGTTTTATATTTCTAATATTATAGAACAAACATTTCAAAGATAACAGTATAACATTTATACTGAAAAAAATTAGGAAGGAAATGGGAGTGTGTTCGAAATTTCGGAATCGCGGCAGTGCCTCCACTGGAAATAGTCCAAACTGAGCAGCAATACAGTATAACAGTAGTCTTTGCTCTAACACATATAAACTAAGAGTGGGTAGCAAGTAAGTCCCACAGGTATCCGCGTTGGCCGAGTAGGGTTGATGCTGCCTTGTACACCCGTTGTATTTATTTTGTATAGTTCCTCGCACCTTCTTTCGTTTCCGTCCACTTCATCATCCTCCTCTATCGTTTTCATATTTTTCTCCATCTCCTCTTACATCCACCTGTTTTTTTTATACGTCTTTTTATACTTTCCATCTTCTTTTTTAGCCTTTTGTCTCGCTCCCTATTACGGCACTGTGGTTAGATAGTATATGTACATATGTGTATATCTTAGTACTTTATTACTAAAGCAGGATGTCTGAGTGTCTGTGTGTCCCCTCTACCGCGCCCGTCTGTCTGAGGCACTTGCCACCTTTTTGATGACATTATGCTGACCAAGTAGTCACGCCCTGGTGGTTGGAAGCCAACACGTGATGAATCGTGACCCGCGCTCACCTGGCCTGGGAACGACTGGACACCGATCAGGGAGGTTCCGCATAACTCCCTATTATGCTGCCTGCACACAGGAGACGGGAAGAACAGACATGAGACGCGATACCTAGCGCTCCGATACAAACTCCTTCTGAGGTCTGTGTGTACTCCACACACTTGAGGGTGTGAGATAACCTTGTCACGATATGCATTGTTCTGGCGCTGTCTATTAGACATTAGGTTTCAATGGCCGTTAGTATAGAAATCGCGTGACATGTACTATTGTAAAAACTTCACAGTGTATATATATATATATATATATTATATATATATATATCTATATTTATATATATATAATATATAATATATATATATATATATATATTATATATATATATATATATAATATATATATATAGATATATATATAGTATATATTATATAACTGTCGAAATAGGGACTCCTGAAGGGGCAACAAGAGACGCTGCGAAGGAAAAATTATGTTGAGGGTCCTCGTGAGCCTTCTACTTTGATGGTTTCACCCAAAACCATATACACAGGGTCTGCCAAGGGGCCGGAGCTGAGTTGATCGTGACGTCAGCGCGGGAGTCGCCCCTCCACTGTCTTCCCATATCTGGCTCTTGAGCCTGTTTCGCTCCCTATTCCTTCCCGCTCTGTGAAGACGCATACGCATGGCTTGTAACTCCATAACTAACCATAGGATATTCTCGAAATACCTCATAGTGATTCCCACACAAAGTTACCCCACGGGAATATATCTATTTCACCTCTTGCGTACCGTAACCTAAGCTTGACGTGTGTTTCAAGATTACTCGCATACTGTTTCCAGAATTACGGGAATATGCATCCTGTTCCTTGCCTCTTGCCTCTCTATATTTTCTCATATTCTACATCCGAAGACACACAGTGTTAAGGCATGGCCTCATGTTAAGGAGCGACCATCTGTTACAGCCGATGTGGCGGTATGAGAAGCATGTCAGGTGGGAAATGAACTTTGCTTGTCCCGCAGCGAGCGGCCCAGCGGCACAAGCAAAGGCTCGTCCCCCGCTTGTGGCTAGCTAGACTCTCTCTCTCCTCCTCTCTCTCTCTCTCTCTCTCTCCTCTCTCTCTCTTCTCTCTCTCTCTCCTCTCTCTCTCTCTCTCTCTCCTCTCTCTCCTCTCTCTCTCTCTCTCTCTCTCTCTCTCTCTCTCTCTCCAGAGTACCAATACTGATCACATTCCCTCACGGATCTAATACGATGCATTAAGTAAGAGAGGTAAGGTAGAATGTAGACAGCTTATGTCATGCAGATGTGTCGTAGTGTTCTGAGTGTGTAGAGCCGTGACGTGACGTAGAGAGTGTGACGTTCCACCACACCGACCGTCAGTCAGAGACTGAGTGATTCAACACGCGGGAGAAGCTGGCTGAGGGAAGATAGCCCTCAAAAGCAAAAGTGCTTATAATTCATTATCAAGATAAAGGTCGTCATTATTATGCTGTTTATACATTATTTTGAAGAAAATGAACTTAACTGCAGTCAATCACTTCATTGAGGTACGAGCTGACCAGCTTTTTACACACAAACAACGCCTCTAATTTCAAAGGTTTCTCATTCATCACCCCCCTACTTTATTCGGTGATGGAATTTCGCAGATGAAGATTTTTTTTTTGCGTACGCCAAAAATATCTGTATACTTGTAGCTAACCATTAGATGCTGTAAGATACATTATGATACATGCCAAATGCCAGCTCCTACCTACTGTGGATTCGCGGTGACGTCCCATGACACGAGAGAATGATTTAGGTCTGCTTTGGGCAGACATGTTTTATATGGCTTTGGGTTAACCAACACGCAGCTCACACACACGCACAGGTTCAATGTGTGCTACTCTCCCCTCTGTGTCTCTCTTCCATTCTTTTCTTTCTTCTTCCTTCTCTCTCTCATTCTCCTCTCTCTCTCTCTATCTCTCTCTCTGCTCTCTCCCTCTCTCTCTCTCTCTCTCTCTCTCTCTCTCTCTCTCTCTCTCTCTCTCTCTCTCTCTCTCTCTCTCTATATATATAAAATATATATAGTATATATATATATATATATTCTCTTTCTTTCTCACCTTTTATCTATATATATTTTATCATTTCGTACGCATACTAAATTTCTTCCATCATATAACTATTTATATCAGTTCTTATCATCTCTCGCGCGTTTTCTTATTCCCCTTTCTTTATCTTGTAACCCTGTTCTTCTCCTCCTCTATCCTCTTGAGTTCAGTCCTTCTTTATATTAAGTTTAATCATAATCTTACAAATAACTTCCTACACAACATTCATAGGCCCCACCCCTACCCACACTCATGGTGCAGAACCGGATCGACATGTTTCTGCCTCTCTGCCACATGTCTAGTAATTGATGTGTCATGCTTATGTTTGTAAAAAGGACAATTTGATATTGCCCCTTTGAGGATGAGTTCTGCAAGAAGTTTTGGAAGGGGATGGCTGTTGGTTGTGGTGGTTGTGGGACCCGTACAGGTTTTTCTTCGTATTTGCATTAAACATAACCCGACCTTTCCTAGTTACCTGCATCCGTTTTCACCTGCTCACGTTCCCAGTATTGAGGTTAATTAGGGAGGAAGGAGCTGAGGTCCGGTGTTTCCTGAAGGGTATTTCAAATTTCTCTTCCCTCCAACTTTTCACAACCCCAAAAAATCTCCACATTTTTACAGCAATAGCTTCTTTTTTTTCTTTTTTTTTCCTTGCATAAAGACATTTATTCTGAGCCCGAAATTCTTTTAATTTTTCTACAATCGTTATGTGTTTTATTTTTATATATGTAGTTTTTAATTCATTTTTGACTTCTATTTGTCGAGGTATAATTTTCTCCGATTCAACGTGGCATTTTTTTTTTTTGTTTTTCCTATATTTTCCTCATTTCCTCGCATTATTGAACAGATTTTTTTCTAGTTCAGGCTCACTCACCACGTCAAGATTACTTATCTATTTTATATTATCAGTCAGAGTCCACTTTCATCTTTCATTCATCCCGTAACAATGTCAGTCAGTCCAGTATGTCAGTATATCCTTTTCATCCACCTACATCTCTATTGCTTCAAGGCAGAGATTATCCTATTCATATCTTCAACTCTTACATATGCCACTTATCTTCACCTGTGCCCCTGTTTCCCTTTCAACGTAATTATTATCTTCTTCTTTTTCTTATTTTTGTCTCACTCCTTACTTCTTTCTTTTTTCAGTTCTCACTTTCTGCTCTTTCATCGCCAACTCCTCTGCTCTTCGTCCTTTGTTATATCAGCTTCAGAGTTCAGTGTCCAAAGGCAAGCAATACCGCCTTTGAGTACTTTTCATCATTTTTACCACCTAGCTTTCAGCTTCAGTCAGGTAGCGTGTTCTCTCCTCTCTCTTCTCTCTCTCTCTCTCTTCTCAACTTCTCTCTCTCTCTCTCTCTCTCATCTCTCTCTCTCTCTCTCTCCGTGTCTCATCTCTCTCTCTCTCTCTCCTCTCTCTCTCTCTCTCTCTCTCTCTCTCAAAGGTACTCCCCAAACCCTAAAGTGTTGGATCACCAGCCCCCCTCAGAAGGATTTGTATCGGACGCTAGGTATCGCGTCTCCTGTTGTTCTTCCCGTCTCCTGTGTGCGGGCAGCATAATAAGGGAGTTATGCCGGAACCTCCCTGGATCCGGTGTCCATCGTTCCCAGGCCAGGTGAGCGCGGTCACCATCACGTGTTGCTTCCAAACATTTTATTTGATATGAAATAAAAAACAGTAAAATACACTTAAGAAATGCCATTATGAGACTGAAGAAATATGCATGAACGTATACATGAAATATGCACTTAAACTCTTCACCATTTAATATTTTTGTGCAAACTTTTTACATGAAACATACCAATAGAGGCGGAATTTAATTAGCTTTCCATTGATAAATTAAATTTTCTGATAAATGAATTAGCACAATACAATAATTAGCGTTAACTAAATAAATAACATCTAAATAAATTACCCAATTGGTGATGTTATTTATTTTGTTAACGCTACTTTCTGCTTGGTGCTAATTCATTCATCAGAAAACGAAAAATATCAATGGAAAGCTAATAAAATTCCGCTTATATTGATTTCTTCCAAGTAAAAAGTTTTCTCGCAAAATATTAAATGGCGAAAAGTTTAAGTGAATATTAATGTTCATGCATATTTCTTCAGTCTCATAATGGCATTTCTTTAGTGTATTTTACTGTTTTATATTTCATAATATTATAGAACAAACATTTACAAAGATAACAGTATAACATTTATACTGGAAAAAATATAGGAAGGGAAATGGGAGTGATGTTCGAAAATGTCAGGAATCGCGGCAGTGGCCTCCACTGGAAATAGTCCAAACTGAGCAGCAAGTACAGTATACAGTAGTCTTTGCTCTAACACATATAAACTAGAGTGGTAGAAAGTAGTCACACAGGTAGCCTCGTTTGGCCGAGTAGGGTTGATGCTGCCTGTACACCCGTTGTATTATTTTGTATATTCCTCCACCTTCTTTCTTTTCCGTGCCACTTCATCATCCTCCTCTATCGTTTTCATATTTTCTTCCATCTCTCTTACATCCCACCTGTTTTTTATACGTCTTTTATATCCTTTCCATCTTCTTTTTTAGCCTTTTGTCTCGCTCCCTTATTACGGCACTGGTTAGATAGTATATGTACATATGTGTATAATCTTAGTACTTATACTAAAGCAGGATGTCTGAGTGTCTGTGTGTCCTCTACCGGCGCCCGTCTGTCTGAGGCACTGCCACCTTTTGATGACATTATGCTGACCAAGTAGCCACGCCTGGTGTCTGGAAGCAACACGTGATGGTGACCGCGCTCACCTGGCCTGGGAACGATGGACACCGGATCCAGGGAGGTTCCGGCTAAACTCCCTTATTATGCTGCGTGCACACAGGAGACGGGAAGAACAACAGGAGACGCGATACCTAGCGCTCCGATACAAGACTCCTTCTGAGGGTCTGTGTGTACTCCACACACTTGAGGGTGTGAGAGTACCTTGTCACGATATTCATTGTTCTGGCGCTGTCTATTAGACATTAGTTTCAATGGCCGTTAGTATAGAATCGCGTGACATTACTATTGTAAAAACTCCAGTGATATATATTATATAATATAATATATATATTATTATAATATATGTCACGAGGACTCCTAAAGGGGCCCAAAGACGCGACGAAGGAAACATTTTAGGGTCTCTGACCCTTCTACTTGATGTTACCCAAAAGCCATATACACAGGTCTGCCAAAGGGGGCGGAGCTGATTGATTCCGTAAAGTCCGCGGTCCCCCTCCCACTGTTTTCCCCATATCTGGCTCTTGAGCCCTTTTCGCTCCCCTTTCTCCTTTGTGAAAACGCTGGCTGAACTCCTACTAACCATAGGATATTCCGAAATCCCTCTAGTTTCCCACACAAAAAAGTTCCCTCGCAAGTGTTTAAATAGTTTACCTCTTCGTTCCTAACCTAAATTGATTGTTCAAAATTAACTCACATACTGTTCCAAATACGGGGAAAGCTCCGGGTTTCCTTTTCCTCTTCTCTCATAATTTCATCCAAGACAGCACGTGGAAGGCATGGCCCCATAGTTAGGAGCGACCCTCTGTTACGGGGGGCCTGTGGGGGTATAGAATGCATGTGGGGGAATGAACTTTGCTTGTCCCCGTACGCGGCACCAGGGGACAGCAAAGGGGGTCGTCCCCACTTGTGTGCTACTAAACTCTCTCTCTCTCTCTCTCCTCCTCTCTCTCCTCCTCTCTCTCTCTTCTCTCTCTCTCTCTCTTCTCCCTCTCTCTCTCTCTCTCTCTCTCCCGAGTAAAACAATACGACACATTCCACGGATTAAAACATCTTAAGGGGAGGGTAGGTAAGAAAGGGAAACACTTATGTCTGCGAGTGTTCTGAGTGGGGCGAGTGTGTAGAGCCGTGCGGGGCGTAAAAGGGGGTGACTCCCACCCACCGCCGTCCCCTCAAGACTGGTGATTCAAAGCGGAGAACTGGGTGGGAAGATGCCCTCAAAACAAAATGCTTATAATTCAAATTTTCAGATAAAGTCGTCATTATTAGGCTTTTTTACTGATTTTTTAAGAAAAGAACTTAAATGCACCCCCATTTATGAGGGACGAAGTGACCAACTTTTTACACACAACAAGCCTTAATTTCAAATGTTTCTCATTCTCACCCCCACTCTTTTTCGTGATGGTTTTCGCGTGAAAAATTTTTTTTTTGCGTACCCAAAAAAATCTGTAATACTTTTGCTAACCATTTAAAGCTGAAGATACTCATGATACTGCGATGGCACTCTACCTACTGTGGGTTCGCGGGGACGTCATGACACGAGAAATATTTCAGGTCGGACTTTGGCAACATGTTTATATGGCTTTGGGTTAACAACACGCCATTCACACCCCCACGCACAAGGTTCAATGTGTTCTACTCTCCCCTCTCTCTCTTCCATTCTTTCTTTCTTTTCCTTCTCTCTCTCTCCCCTCTCTCTCATCTCTCTCTCTCTCTCTCTCGCCTCTCTCTCCTCCTCTCTCTCTCCTCTCTCTCTCTCTTCTCTCCCCTCTCTCTCCTCTCCCCTTTTCTTTCTTAGCCTTTTTATCTTTATATATTTTATCATTTCTTTACGCATACAAAATTTCTTCCATCAAAATAACTATTTAATCAGTTCTTATCATCTCTCGCGCGTTCTTATTCCCTTTTTTAAATCTTGTAACCCTGTTCTTCTCCTCCTCTATCTCTTGAGTTCAGTCCCTTCTATTATATTAAGTTTTAATCATAATCTTACAAATAATTTCCCTACACAACATTCATAGGCCCCACCCCTACCCCACACTCCCATGGTGGCATAACGATCGACAATTTTCGGGCCTCTCTGCACATGCTAGTATTGATGTGTCAAGCTTATGTTGGAAAATAAGGGACAATTTGATATTGCCCTTTGGGGATGAGTTCTGCAAGGAAGTTTTAGGAGGGGATTGATGGTGGTTGTGGTGGTTGTGGGGCCCGTACAGGTTTTCTTCGTATTTGCATTAAACATAACCCGACCTTTCCTAGTTACCTGCATCCGTTCACCTGCTCACGTCCCAGGTATTGAGGTTAATTAGGGGGGAAGGACTGAGGTCGTGTTTCCATGAAAGGGATTTCAAATTTCTCTTCCTCCAAACTTTTCAACAACCCAAAAAAATCTCCACATTTTTACAAAAAAGCTTCTTTTTTTTTTTTTCCCTTGAATAAAGAAATTTATTCTGAGCCCGAAATTCTTTTAACTTTTCTACAAATCGTGTATTTGTTTATTTTTATATATGTTTTTTTAAATTTATTTTGACTTCTATTCGTCAAGGTATAATTTTTCTCCTGTTCAATGTGGCAGTTTCCTATTTTTTCCTCTTTCCCTCATTATTGAAAACAGATTTTTTTCTAGTTCGCTTTACTCACACACGTCAAGATTACTTATCGTTATATTATCAGTCAGAGTCCACAATTTTTAATCTTTCATTCTCCCGTCAAACAAAGTCATTTAGTCAGTATGTCTAGTATTCCTTTTCATCCACCTACTTCTCTATTGATTCAGGCAGAGATTATCCTATTCATATCTTCAACTCTTTCATATGCCACTTATCTCACCTGTTGGGCCCCTGTTTCCCTTTCAACGTAAAAATTTTTTATCTTCTTATTTTCTTTTGTTTGTCTCACTCCTTACTTTTTTTTTCTTTTTCAGTTTTCACTTTCCCGCTCTTTCATCGCCACTCCTCTGCTCTCTCCTTTGTTATATCAGCTCAGCGTTCAGTGTCAAAGGCAAACAATACCGCCTTTGAGTACTTTTTCATTAATTTTTACCAAACCCACTTTCAGCTTCAGTCAGGTAGCGTGTTGTCTCTCTCTCTCTCCTCTCCTCTCTGCTCTCTCTCTCTCTCTCTCTCTCTTCCTCTCTCTCTCTCTCTCTCTTTTCTCTCTGCTCCTCTTTCTCCTCTCGTCTCTCCT